>CAUZXS010006338.1:2500-102500 GCA_963585895.1 Sepioteuthis lessoniana
TATACTAATTTGTGATTAGTCCATTTGCTAATGGCTTTTTGCTGCAACTAAGCAAAAATCAAAGAAAATAATCATTTATTCTGTGTCTAAGCCATTGAAGTTTCATTAAAATTAGTATGCATGCAGATATTTTTCAGTTGCCTATTGATAGGTAACTAAATTTAATAAAGAATAACAAGTCTGTCACTATTTAATCTAATCTGATTAATATTTTATTATATCTTTTTAGTCTAACAAATATAAAGCTTTCTTGCACACAATGCAAAAATGTTTTTTCTGCCAATGAAATTTATTTGGCCAATATTAATTTATACTTGATTTATTGAGTTAAGGTTTAGTATTACAATATTTTTATGCATTTAAAAGAAAAATAGCTCTAAAAATATTTTGTCAGTTTTATATCTGAAGGTGATGTATCTGGTAAGCAAAGGTTTACTTTTGAGTAATCTACAGACTAACAATACTAATAATCTAATTCCATAATACTGTTATATTAAGCATAAATAGTAAATGCCATAAAATGAGTAAAGTGTTTCATTTCATTTAATACTTTTTTTCTGTATATAAGGATGACAAATTATGTAAAAATGAATTTATAATTTTTTTAGTGTTCATTTAATGACCTAAGATTTACCAACTGCAATAAAATGAATGAAAATTTTATAGGTATAGAAACATTCAAGGATAAAAATATAAAAATAACTATCTCAAAATAAAATTATAAGACTTTGTGTAAAAACAGAAATATCAATTTGTATCACAAGAAGACAAATTCATCATTCAGAATTTTGCATCTTTTTATTTTTCACAAAATATTATAAACAGAAAAAAAGTAAAGGAAAAACATATTTGCTTCTTAAAAAATCTGCTTCAGTATTACTCAGTTACAAAAGATTATATTAATATTTGATTTTCAAGAATTCATTGAATCTGTCGGTAATGATTATTTCAAAATTGAATTTATAAAATTTAATATTTTGTGTTTCTCTTGATTAACCCTTTTGGTGTGGCATATTTGGCAACAAATTTTATGGCTGGAATGAACTTTTCAGCATAAGATAAAAAAATTTATTGGAGTTTCACAATTGTAATACTACAACACTCTTTTGGCATCATTAAGTATATCACACAAGGATGTTTATAAGAGAATTTTTATACACTGATTATTTTTAAAATGACTGCTTTACAAAGTTTTAGAAGTATTAAAGTTTGTTTTTTTTTTAATTTTAGAGCCATGATATACCAAACAAGAGGCACTTTCAGCAGGATATATCACACAAGATATCAAATTTTAAAATTATGTGGACTAAAGTTGCATTTTGCTCTCACACATTAAGTATATTTGGGCACCTTGTGTTGCCCTCCACACCAGAAAGGTTAAAGAACAAAAGCTATATTTTGCAAAAAGGGTAAAAATTGATTCATTTTTTTAAATTGTTGATTTATAGATTTTCCTGTCAAAAAGTTATTTGCAAAATATATAAATGATACCAGGTTAATTCTATCCTGTTTTATTTGATAATAAATATGCTATTTATTCAAGATGTATAGATGGATAATCTCTGTTTGCTAAAACAATGATAAAAGAAAGAATTTCTACTATTATCAACAATGTTTATTTTTTTATCTTGAATAGTCATGTTGCTGCATTATGAGATTTAAGAACTTATTTTGCAGAAATTTTCAAAAGTAATTTCTTATTTAGAAAAACTATTCAATAATATTTCAACAACATTTACTGATGATTCAAATTTAAATCATCAGTTAATTTGAATGATTATTCCATTTGAAAATGAAAAAGTTTCATAAATCATTTAAAACAGCAAAATAGACTTTACAAATGAAACACATTATCAGTTTAGCTTGCAAAATCATAAATGTTAACCTCCTTTCTTTAATATACTGTACATGCAGCATCAATTTTCTAAATGGGCTAGTATAAGCTGCACCCCAGCCCCACAAGATAGAGTAGCTACCAAAAGCCTCTAGTCTTGGGGTCCTGATAAAACTAAAAATAAAGATATAAAAACAGAAGGGATTTGTTCATTTTCAGATTTAATAGGATTCCTTTAAACTAATTTGAAACAATTTAGAGTATTTGAGCCCCTCTGGTTGGAGTGGGTCTTTTAAATTCAGTATATCTTTATATAGACACAAGGGGTGTGAACATATGTAATAAATGGGCCCCAAATTTTATTTGCCCAGAGGCCTATTATGGGCTAAATCAGGCTTGTGTAAATGTATCCATTTATGCATATATATGTATGTATAAATGTGTGTGTGTGTGTGTGTGTGTGTGTGTGTGTGTGTGTGTGTGTGTGTGTGTGTGTGTGTGTGTGTGTGTGTGTGTGTGTGTGTGTGTGTGTGTGAATAGTTGTGTTTGCATGAATATTTATGTATATATGTATGTATGTATGTATGTATGTATGTATGTATGTGCTCTTATATGAAAAATTTGATAAGAATAATGCTATAACTGAAGATAATGGGCAGCTTTTCAACATTGGGTTTGAATCTAACTGATTGTAAGAAATATTAAACAAATTTCACAAATGTTAGTTACTATCTTGAATTTCTTTATTCTGATAAGCATACAAACAATATCTATCATTTATATAAAAAGCTTCTCAAAACGTTCTGGAGTCACTCTTTCAAACAAATAGAAAATGAAAACTAATTTTTTTTATACTATATATGCTATATTTTCATATTGTCTGCTCAAATATTGCAATGCTCACTGTGGAAAAGACATATTTTTACACTGTCCAGTTAATAATATAATAAATGTTAACAAGAAAAAAATATATATGTTGAATTTATTGTTATAATTATGAATTATGACATTAGATCTTACATATCACAATTTCAACAAGACAAAATTTTCATCAAGAATTTTGTCTAACTATAAATTCTAAAAATTATAAATTCTGATGATAAAGTTAGCACATTTTTTTTTTTGACAAATCAAAATATTTCTTATTATTGTTATATGACTGGCCTTGAATATGCAGAAGTGCACATTTCATCACCACCTTAAAACATGGACTCATAAGACAAGAAGAGCAAGTTTTGCTCAAAGTGATAAGATGACAGCAGCTGATAAAAATAATGGTGTCTGATTTTAAACACTGAAACACCCAAAAGATTTTAGTAAACATTTTTATTTCACTATTGCTCAAACCTTGTGTGTACATCAATGTGCTTATAAAATCTGGCATGCTTTTGTCAAGTAATGTGATGAAGTTGTAGATGATCAAACTTTTCCCCCACTTGCTTCCCTTCTTGTCTTTTTTTCTGCCTTTTTTATCAATTAAGAAGAAAATGAAGTAAAAAAAAGAGGATCTGTTGGTAGAAATCCTTTCTATTGATGACCATGAGGCACTTGAATTCAATTTGCATATTTGTTCAGGAAAAAGAGAAATTTCTTATCCAAAAATGTCATTCTTACCCATCTGCAAATTTAATGATTGACTCTATCAAATCATTTAAAAAAGAGAAAAAAGTGAAAAAAAAAACCCTTGAATTTTCAGTCTTATTCAAACATAGGCATATAAGTCAATTCTCTTAAAGTATTCAACACACACACACACACACACACACACACACACACACACACACTTGGTATATTTGATTTCAGTATCCTTTGGTTGATAAATAAAATAAATGAAAAGTGGAATTTTTGGGGTCTCATTGATTTTGCCAAATTTGTGGATATAGAATTATTTTAGGTATTCTTTGCACAATAAATTGTGCAAAGTTGCACAATAACTTCTCACAAAAATACTGGGCTATTAAATGAATTCAAGATATTCTGATGGAAGTGATAATTTTATCTAATGTTTTGAAATCATTCCTTTGTTTTTTGTTTTTTAATTAGACTGTTGTGTATAAAAAGACTTTAATTACATGTTAGCCAATAAAAGTGGTTGCAAGGGTGGATATATTTGCTTGTGTGCATGAACATATTTTTGTGTGTGTATGAGTGTTTGTGTACATTTTCCTGTTGGGTCTCATGTTGACACAGATTTTGATGGTGTTTTAAGATAACAAAAAAGCAAAACAATTTCATTTTGATCCTTGCAAAAATAAAGAGAAAATATGAAAAAGAAAACGACCATTTTGTAGCATTCATATTTGTTATAGTAAGCATTAACAAGTTATCTCTCTTTGATCTTTTTTTTATTTTTGTGCGTGTGTGTACAAGGTAAAACAGGATTGATTCTGTCTTTGGTTTCCACACACACACACACACACACACACACACACACACACACACACACACACACACACACACACACACACATTAAAACAATGTCTTATTTACTTAGCAAATACATTCATATGACTATATATATTTGATTTAATATCAGTAAGTTTCTTATTTCTCTAAGAACATCACTTCTCTGTTCTGCACATCAAAATAAAAACAGTTAAACAATGATATGAACTCACAAAAGCATTATATTTGAAACATATTTAAAAAATAATTTTTTTAATAAAAATGACAAAAAACAAAGATTAAATATTGATTTATTTTAGGTGTTTTTTTATATTCACTTCAATTATATGTCTCCAGATAACACAAAGTTAAATGTCAGCAACAAGAGACATTGTTATTTGAATAAAAATTTATTAAGGGAAAATGCATCTTCATATTTATACTAAATATGAATTAATTTGTTTCTGAGAGTTTTTTTCATGATTGAAGTCCAAATCTAATCTGACATTTCTGTTGATTTTCATTGAATACCTTTTATTTTATTTATTCTAATATTTGATTTGTATTTTATTTCCTTGATTCAAGCCATGAAAATAAAATTGTCTTAGTAAAATGCCTCTTCAACTTTTTTCCTTGAAGGAACTGCAATAAAATATTGAAACCTCATGGTGAAAATACCAAAATGAAATCAACTTAAATATCAAATAACACAACCAATATAAAAGTAATCTTGCTTTTTCTGAAGAAAAGATATATAAATAAAAAAAAAGAAAAATATGATTCAAGGATTTTGTATTTTATAAGTTATAATAAATTAATCATGTTTGATATTATTTTAGTTTTAACTTCTTATCAACATTTTTGCTTAAGAGAAAGCTATTTCAAATTTTATTGTGACCAACTTTTAAATGAATTGCTGTTTCTTTTGGTATAAAAATATTGATCACAAGATGTTTAGAAAAGAAGGTTTCAATGATTTTACTGGGGTGAGAATATAAGATAAATAGCATAATGCATTCATCAGTTTATACAGTTTTTGGCACTTAATGAAGCAATATTCTATTCAAGTACAACCAATAATCACACAGCTTTTTCAATTTGTACTTTTTGGCTTTTTACAATTACTTTTAACTAATCATAGAATATAGTGTCCCTCAATTAAAATAGATTAAAGATTTTAATTATTTTCTTAAATGGTGAATGACTTTTGTACCTCTCTCTCTCTACATATGGGTAGAGAGTTCACCAATGGCTTTGTAGACCATGTTTTGATCCGAGGTTTAGTCATAACAAAGACTCAAAAAATGGTACTTGATACCTCCTTGCTTAACACTCATCACTGTAAGGTATGTATCAAGGGTAAAGTTGAGTAATTCAGGGAAAAGAGTTGCACCCTCCCCTACACACCGGTTTAGTAGCAATTGAAAAGGGAGTCTTTGAGCTGTCCACATCTACAGTCACCAACAACTTATATATATACTTATGTGGGTGTGTATGCATGCATGCATACATGTATGTGTGGATCTGTGTGTTTGTGTCAAAAATATAAAGAGAGATATCAAAGTTGAAAAACGACATTGGTTTTGTTCACTGGATAAAAAACACTGAACAAGAATGTCAAGGAAGAAAAGTTCTTTCTATATTTCTCTTCATATAAACATCTCTCTCTCTCTCTCTCTCTCTCTCTCTCTCTCTCTCTCTCTCTCTCTCTCTCTCTCTCTTGTTACTTAATAAGCAATATCTTATCTGGGTACAGTCATTAATTATGCAATATATAAATTTTACCATTTTTAATGTCTGTAGGTGAACTTTGACAACTAATACAGACGTTTTTTTATCATTTATTTTATTTTATTCTTAATCAAAAAGAAAATGAACAAGGAAAAACAGAATTTTATTTGATGAGGGATATTCCGAGTTGAAGACAGCTATGTGGCATGATATAAAGACAATTAAATTTGTTCACTGAAAGAAATGGAGAATATTTCATTCCACAATGAAATCCAACAGAGATTCTAGCCAAGCAGAATTCATATCAGGATCAAAAGTCTGGCACAAGGTAAGAATGTATATGCAGCTATTATGATCAGAAATTTAAAAGAAACTGGTACAATAATTCAAAAGATTATTTTAAGAGATAAACAATAGAATAATGATCTATTATAAACATTTTGGGACATCAATTCAAAATTAGTTGGACTTTTACAACTGAATCCTGCCAAATTATGAATTTATCATTAGAAGCCTTCAAATGAACCTTATTATACACTCTATGCTCAAAACAATGGAAGACCTAATTAACTTCAAATGAAGGTTATATGAAAAACCAATGTGAAAAGGACAAAGAACACTTCAAACTATAAACAACATGACAACAATTGAAAAGTGGAATTTTTCTTTGATATAACTTTCAGATAAGTTTGTATAATTCTTTTTACTTGACATATTAAATTTAGTTTAGAATGATAATGACCTTAGAAAATCATTTGCACGAGTAGAATTTTAGAGCAAACAGCCAAATAATTTGGTTTGAGATAAAAACAGTAATTTCAATGCTTAATTCCAAGTTGAAGGAAAAAATAAACACAAACTTCAAAATTATTTTACATCTGCTCAGAAGTAATTCTATTTCATATATTTCAATCATTTCTTGAAATATTCTTAATTTTGAGCTTTTTGTTGTTTACTGTGACTGTCGAAATTTTCTGGAAAGATGTTTTAGTAATGTACAAATTTTTCTAAAATTATTCATGTTAAAAATGGATTAAATCAACTATTTTTTTCTGATGCCTAATGTATGGTTTGTAGTCTGAAACATATGAGACATATATCTTTTTCACATGATATTTCTCTTTCTCTCTGTTTTCCCCCAACTTTTCTTCACTCCAATTCTAAGTCTTTATTTTTTCATACACAGTTATCTGAAACTAATCCTCTCACTAAATCATTTCTCAGGTTAACAAAAGGTTTACAGAGGGAATTCTTTAACAAAATCTTATGAAATTTTATAGAGGGGAAACCTTTTTTCACTTTGAGTGGAGATGTTAGAGTTTTAATTAAAATTTCTTTACAAACAAATTTCCAGCAAATGAAAATCTTTCAGAATAGAAAAAAATCCATGCATATTTTAGACTTAATTAGAAATGTCTATTTAACTTAAGAAATTCTGAAGATTTTCAAGTTCAGATCACTAAACTCTTTCCTGGTTCCTGGTAAATTCATCATATAGTAAAATTATCACAAGTAAATGCATCATATGGTAAAATTATCACATGTAAATTCATCATATCAGATCAATTGCTCTAATCATATAGTGTTTCCCTAATACTATCCTTAATACTTTTGCTCTTTTTATTAAATTCTTAAAAGCAATGATTAAATTCTGAATTTAGCTATGAATAGTTTAACTGCAATAAATTTTCTATACAATGAATTTATCATGCAATCAATATACTTTTCCAGTCACATGAAATCTTAAAATGTCAAAATTATTTAAAGTTGAACATTTAAGATTTTATTTTTTATGGTTATTTTATAATGAAAAGCAGGCAAATGTTTTATAGCAATAAACTTCTATGTAATTTTCACCAAAATATTTTTAAAGTATAAGAATAAAAAAGATTTCAGCATAAAGTTATTTTGGGACCAGAGATTATTTTCTAGAACTAGAAAAATGCAGAATTTGCCAAAAAACACAAAAACGTTATTTCTTAAATCAAGTAAGAATGATTATTAAATCCTAATGTTACAAATATCTAAAATACTGTTGGTCTTAGTGTCAAAAACACCCTTGGTTCAAAGGCTTTCAAATTAAATCTTGCAGGTATGTCATGGATCAAACAAAATGTTTTAAAATACAAATTCTTTGCTTCAATTGTTTTAAAGATTCCAGAAGTCTCCTGAAGTCCAATTGCTAAGAAGAAAACAACTTTGGAAGTTTGAAGTCAGATTTTTTTTTAAAATGTTCCTTATTGTTATTGCAATCAAGTGTAAATATTTGGCTGATTTGAAAGCAAAGAAATAAAATGTAATAATTTCTACTTGATGTGTTTTTTGTGCTTATTTTTTCTTTATTTAAAACATGCTGCAAAAATGTAATCAAATGAAACCATTTCTGGAAAATAATTCATTATTGGAGTGGAATCTATGACCTACCAATCTAAATTAAGTAAGTATAGTTATTTGCTGATATTAGCTTGTTTTTTGTAATATATGTATGTAGCCTCAAAGAGTACAAAAACTCCATGAACACCACACTTTTGGCCCGCAGAAATTGGGTGGCTAGCACACTGAAAGTGTGTTCTTAATAAATTATTAAATCTACAACCCTATTCTTGTTTTCCAAAAGCATTTAAATGTAAATATTGTACGACCTATGAGCAAAGAATGCATTCATAAAAAGATGTCAGTTTATGAGGAAAAGAGAAAGTTCACTGAGAAAGTACATCAGAAGGTTTGGAACAGAATTCAAAACAGAGTTAAAAGAGTTCAGCAGATATGTAAATCTTCTCCATTGGAGAAAGATGATGAGATAAATCAAAGTCACTTGGAAAAATAAATGGTGTTATAATGAGTGAAGGACGAGGTTAATCTCCATTCTTTGCTTACAGGAATGGCACGAGATAGTCCTCCTTTTGGGTTGGTGGGATTTAGATGTTTGTCTTCTGGGAGATTCAATCAAAATATTTTCTTCATTAGAAAAGGTATTATTTCTTCTTTTTCTTTTTTCAACAATTATTAGGATATTCTTTCTGATATTTTCTTAGCATGAATAAGACATTATTTTCTCTTTCTTCCTGGTCTTCTCAGGATGCTTGATTTACTTCTCGTTCAGTACGAAGGAGGTGATATCCTTCTGGTTTTCCTTTCTATTTTTCTGTTCTTCATGGACACTTAATTGGTACATCTTGCCATCTTGCTAACCAGCCACAAACTGTGTTGGGGACCTTATTTTCGGCGGAAAAAGGTTCACTGCCAGTCATGCGATCAGATTTGCATAAGTGCAAAAAGGGTGCATGCACTATAGAATCGGGTTGTCATGTATATTGGTTTCAAGTTTAATACTGTGATAACATCTGACACCATATGGTTCCGGTGGGTGGGGGTGATATCGGAAATATTAAGAAATGTACATCTTTACTCGTATTTAAAAATTATTCACAGGAGTTTTTGTAAAAATATTTATAAACTGTTGTTTGGGTATGTGTGTGTATGAGGGTACATAAACTGTAGCCTGATATGACACATTATTGAGGGAATTTTGATCTGAAATTTTCACTGTATAATGTTTGATCGATGTGATTGATATTCATGACTGAATCAAGTAAATGTACAAGGAAGAAAATAATGTTGAACAATGAATATTTGTAGAGTAAAATAATGTTTTTTCTATCATTAGGCTGAAGAGGTTTTTTAATCTACTTATTTAGTTGAACAGGTACAATATTCACATATAACAGCTGAAAACCCACCCTACAGGCAAGATTTTTAGCAAGTAAAAATAATCAGCTGAAATCTAATGAAATGCTTTAACTTGGATCCATGGTGATATAGAAGATATTTTGTTGAGTTCCCATTCACCAAGGACCAATATTAACATTAGTATATTGATGATATACTATAAATACAGCAGAAGTAAAGACAAGATAAGCTCATTTATATATACAAGAATGTTTGATATTTTATATATACAACATGCATACTAGTTGTATCAAAAGAAAAAATACACAAATATATCCCAACAGTTAAAACTATACTAATATTTTTCCATGAGAAAGTAGTATGTAGAAGGGCTACAAAGTGGAAGAAAACTAACACAATGAGAGTAGGTAATACAGGTATGTGGTTTGACTTTTCCTTGCCCCAGTCAGAGTCAACATTTCTGCTGTTCAAAGAAGAGGCAAATTAAGATTATGAATGGGTTTATGTCACTATCACGTGACAGTCCATTAGGCATGCGATGAGCATGGCAGTTCTCCAAGAGAGACAATACTTCGTTGTAACCCTACAATTTTAATCATTCCAAATACGAACATTAATAAAAATTTGATTAATATTTTCTGAAATGTCAGTGTTGCAGTAAATAGAAAACATTATATTTAAATAATAATTACTTTGAACTTCTAAAACTTTTAGAATTTGAAAGTAAAATATAGAAATATGAAAGTAATTTTTAGAATTTGACAATTAGAAAATCTTGAGGAATTAGTAATAAGTTTTTATATTTAAAGACTGTCACTGCATTCTGTGAATCCAGTTATTCTTCCTACAGCTATGGGTAAATAACAAGGCAGACTGGACTCTTTAACCTTCGTAAGGCAACCAGTCTAAGAGAAAAAAACTAAATTCAAACCGATAGAGGGATGGGCTCTGCAAGGTTATTCATGTCTAAGACACACTACATGAGTAATGCCTTCATGACCAAACTTGGTGTCTTTCAAGTATCACTTCAAATCCATCATCTTTTTGTGCATCAAAATAACTAGTTGTGGAAATTTTTATTTTTATGTACACTTGCATTTAAATATAGTTTAATTTATAAAATTTCAAAATAAAGTGATTTTTAATTAGAATTACAATACCACAGTAGTAATTCAATGAAAGGAACATTGTAGAAAAGAGTTGTTGCCAGGGATGTGACACAGCAAAGTCATCTTGGAGAAAACTGATGTGCTAACAATTAATTGTATAACCTGTTTCATCTCCTGACCTGTGTCGTAAAAGTATATGTCCGTAAATATGGGAGGTTTACATTTTACATTTTACATTCCTTTGTCTGTCAGGGAAAATGAAAACAAGACCTAAGAAGAAAGGTTGCTATACTAATGTTATTAATGAATAGATATCTGAAATAGAGATGTACTATAAATTATGGCTTTTAAGCTTGAAAAGATCTCTATAAAACTAGTGGTCAACTTATACTACAGGACTAAAATCCAAACCTTTACTAGAGGGTGGTTAACCAGAGGAAGAATAATCCTAAGAATCAATATACATAACTTACTAGTAACTGCCACAAATATTTCCAACTATAACTCATGTTTGGTGAACATATTCTTTGATCAACATTTTTAAATAAAACACAAGTCTTTGCAAGTGCATCAGCTTACATACTCACCTCCCATATGACATTTTCTTGTTTTTTTAACTGAAAATTAATCTTAAAGCTAAGATTGGAGGACATGGAGGAAATCTTAAAAAATCTTTGACCAATAAAAACCTCATTTGCAAAAATTCATCTCAATGCTAAAAAACTCAAACTTTAAACTATGGAAACCTTTAATGTCAAAGGAACTATTTTCAAGAATATTAAAATTTTATTTTTTCGTTTCTGTCTTGGTAAATAGAGCGTTAGCGTTGATACTTTTTTTAGAAACACTTTATATTTACAAACTTATACATATCAGATATTATGCCTGGATGGTTTAATGTTAAATTGATGTTTAATTGAACAGATAGGCAACTGTAGGGAGTCAATAAATAATTTCCTCCCTTGTATAATGGGTGTATCGTCATAGTCACATGACAATCCAAGAAATCTCTCCTCATTCTCTTTTGTCTCTGAAAAAATGCATTCTGTTTGTCTCTGTTCTTTGAACGTGAGAGACATTGTCTCCTTTCCAAGCCATAGATGTTGTATTGTCCATCTAGATCAAGTAAAACCTTTACCATTTTTAGATGCTTTTCATTTGTTGCTTGTTCATGGAATGACATGTGCATATTTTATCCGTTGGAACACATTTCTTCATGCTTGTCAATAATTTTTGTACTTATATTATGTATATATTAACTGTTTCTGTATGTGTAGTAAGTAAAAAAGTAAAGTTGGTGACCATAGTCGAGGGCGACCAGAAGGCTCCCTTTTCAATAGCTACTACACTAAGGTGTAGGGGAGGGCGCTACTCCTTTCCCTGGATTGCTCCACTTTACCCTCGATATGTACCTTATATTGCTGAGAGTTAAGCAAGGAGGTATCAAGTATCATTTTTAAAGTCTTTGGTATGACGCGACCTGGGATTGAACCTTGGTCTTCTGGATCATTGGCAAACACTCTACTCACAGGGCCAATGAGCCAGGTTAAATAGCAATACTTGTAACCACTTCACAGAGAACAAAAATTATTAAAGTTATAGATGTTAGATTGCAATAATTGAAACCAATTAACTGTGTGGAAGCAGTAACAGTGCTGGTGAACCGGAAAATTAGTTCAAACTCATTTAAAAATGAAATTACCTATAGGATGAGTGCAAAAAATGACTGATTTTGATTTGTGATTGTTATATAGCAATACTTGAGGCCATTTAGCTGTGTGCTGGCAAATGATTGGTTGTAAATAGAAATACTTGAAATCATTAACTGTGTGCAAAAAAGAGCTCAGGCTTGTTTTAAATTTTATCAACAAAATGTGTTTACAAATCATTTATATTTAGTATGTATGTAAAAAGAGGATTTGGCATTAAATAACCAACAATAGTTGATATGCCATAAAATCCAACCAAACCCAAACCTTGATATTAGATTTTAGTAAGTGGTAACTCGAATAAATATCCTCCCAAACACCAACCAACCCATTACAATTATTAGAAACACTAAAGTCATTTTATTTGCGGTCATATTACAAGTGTCTTTTAGTGATTCACGTGAAAATTTTTAATCCTTTTATAATTCGGATCATTAGCAAGAACTGTCACATGTCTCCTTTTTTTAACTACTATTAAGAACTGACAAAATATACACATCCCAAACATTATTATTATTATTATTATTATTATTATTATTATTCCCAAATTCATATTTAATACAATATTTCCATTTTCTTCATGCATATAATTCTTTATGCTTCTTTCTTTAAATTGAGAGAGAGAGGGGGCATCTAATTGCAATACTAAGGAAGGGCGGATGTAGAAAATGGTTTTAAGGTTGACTTAGCTTTTTCGACAGGTTTCTTCTGAGATTTCTTTTCTTTTACGGGCTAGTGGGATTCTGAGGAATTTGATAGGAAGGCACCTGTTAACTTCTTGTCCAAAATTCTTTCCGTTCTTCCCCGGAGTTTCGGCGACAGTTTCAACACATCTTGTCATGCCAACTGCTGTCCTAAAACTCGGCTCCGCTTCTTCGCCCGGCGTTTTGGCTTCAGATCACACGTCCTCTCACGGCGACCTCCGTCCTAAAAACTGAATTCTTTATCCATATTTCCTCTGACGAAAAGGCTACTACTTCTGGCTTTAGGGTTCTGGCCAATCATTTGGCCTCTTTCTTCTTCCTTCAACTCTGCCTGTCATGCCATTCATATGGGCTACTATACTGACCTCTGTATCCCCTGCTCTATCCACCCGGTCACAGAGTGTAGTCGGCTCTTGGCTTTCATTCTGACCTGGATTCCCAACTTCCTTCAACAGGCAGGCCGAGGAGTTGACCTACATTCCTTATTCCTCTTTTAACAGTCAATCTTTGGGGCCTGTTAATTCAAACACGGAGGGGTAGGATAAATTGATCTTACCTCTCTCCTCTCAGTGGCAGACCACGTGACAATATATATATGTATATATTATACATACAGGAAGTATTAACATAAACGTGTCCCAACAGGTAAAATGTGCACTTATTATCCTATGAACAATTCCTCATCTGTAAGATCTTTTAAAACTCTTTGTCACTATACACCCAATTTTGATATGACTTTAAAACAAGTATTGTTATTAGCAATGACAACATCCCGATTTTCTCTTTTCTTTTCAATGCACTTTTCAAACAACTTCTCGGGGCGATGAAGTTAGTTGTCAATGGAAAATGAGAATTTAGCCTTTTTTTCAGCTCGACATGTCTTAAGAGAAGCCCGTGGTATTAACACAATACACGATATTGAAACCTTTTATAAATTAGAAAAGAAAAGACTAATTCCGTAAACTGGTCATGGGGTACTACTCATGTAGGGTGTCTTAGGTTGGAATAACCTGGTGGAACAAATCCTCTCCTGGCCTGGTTTAAATTCTGATATTTCCTTCTTCTAGACTGGTTGCTATATTAAGTCTAAAGAGTAAGTCTACCCTAGTATATACTCAAAGCTGGAGGGAGAATAGTTTAATTACTACTCTTACGCTGCCATGTGCCCAGTGGGCTTGCAGGGTGCCGTTCGTTCCCGCCAAGTCTACCAGTTAAAGCAGGGCTGTGGTTTGCCAACGCTATTTAACATTACAGATATCACCAACTCCCTAGCTGAGCCACATTTTAAAGCCACTAGGTGGGTTATAGGTGAGTTATTAAAATTCAACACAGCTAACTGGCGAGTTTCCCCCCTCAAATACAAGGCCTTCGACAAATACAATACTTCGACAACAAAAGAAAACTCTGAACTGCCGTGTTTGGATCAACAAAATTAAAATAACAATATTCTTTTATCGAATAAATGAAAGAAACAAAAAAAATCAGGTAAAAGCAAGGAGCGAGAAAGTTTTCTCTTAAATGGCGGAAGGTGAAAATACAGTTCTTCAGCGCGGTAGGTACGGTCCGCTTTCCTTTAGACTTTGGGGTTTAATGGCAGAGTCCGAATTCAAAATCTCACACCTGTATATAACACTGGTGTTAGAAGGGTACGGCAAGAGAAATATGGACTATTCCAACTTCACCGGCTCCGAACTTTTCACCCTCACCATAGATCAAAAAGCAGCACTTCTCCACATGACAACGGGTCCGACACATCCATCCGAGGAGAAAATAAAAGAGACACAAGCCGATTTAGACAACATGGTGACCGCCATGAATTCTGCCTTCATAACAACTCTGTCCATAGCACAAAAAAACGCCCACAACTACGATCTGGCTATGCGGCAACAGTCACTGCGAGACGCAATAAAACAAAAAAATCTATACTGGAAATGATGTCAATCAGTTCATCACCGCCTTAAATAAGGCATACATGATCCACGTCATACCAGAACTTGCCATTTATCCAAGCTTGGAAGAAGAATTCGTCAAGGCTGCTCAAGACTTGCTCGACCAAGGCATATTTCAGCAGATGGTAGATTACAAACAAGACACATCCACTTTTGAAAAACTCAAGACCTATCTTATAGGAACACACAGTAGCCAGATGACAAACTTTCAGCACCTAAGTCGAGCTTGGGACTTACAACGGCGGGATGGAGAAAAGTTAACGGACTTCGCTGACTGACTCGAAAACACCATCAGAGAGGCCGCTGACCACATAAAAAATCAATATAAGTAGGACAAGGTCGACTTGACTGTCGATATGGTTTTCTCAAACATGGGCGCAATGCTGATGAGCGAGGAAGTCAAAGATTGGAACCCAAACATATACCCTCACCTCGTCAAGACAATGGACAGCCACTATATAGCGATTGGCATAGCCTGCAAAGCCCAACAATACGTTGATCGAGGTGTAAAAATGGACAGCACTACCTCACATGACACTGCATATTATGCATGCAGACCACGGCGATCGAGTCGAATAAATAGACGAACGGAACCAAAACAACCACCAAGATCGATCAACGCACTCTCAACAGTCCAGCTCCAGCAAACGGCCGTGATTATTATCAGACGCACAGAATGCACAAACGCAACACAGAACCCGCCATATGCAGGAACTATACTAGGGGCGTCGCTTGCTTTAACAGACGCCCATATCGTCACCCAACTCCTACTCAGGCTCAGGCTTAGGCACATATCGCAGCTACGGATGAGGATACACCATGTACAGGCCTCGTGCCTTCTTGTATTTATTACAAGAAATAAAAGGATACACCATGTACAGACATCGAGGAACAAGGATTTTCGGTACGAACAAGATGAAATGTGATGGCTCGCCCCATGTTCTTCCACCCTAGCCATCACATATTCAACCTTCAGAAACTCTCCCGGCACCGATCACCACTCGTTAAGGCCACCTTTACCGTCAAAGGTATCACATTTTCTAGTGTAGCAATGTTAGACTCTAGATGCTTCACCTGCACCGTACCAATCTCCCGACTGCCAAAAGAAGCCAAGAAACACGTGACCCATTCTGACGTCCATATAAAAGGAATTAATGGAAGCATCACCACTCTCGGTTATCTACACTGTAACATCAACATCGGAAACCATGACTCACCCATTTTTTAAGATATCAATGTACTGGTGACAACCCAACACATACCGATCCTGATCGGACGAAACATTCTCGCCCACAACACACTCGGTTCCTACGTAATTGACAACCAAAACGCAACAGTTGAATTCAGACGCACACTCACATCAGGTTACACGGTACACACAGCTCAAATAATTCCAGCCTCGACATCATCCCACGGTCTTGCATATGGGGTCCTAACTATACATAACAATAACCAGCCCACCATCGGACCACATTGGATCAAAAACTGAACTGGCTGAAACGAAGTGGGAATCTATCGCTCCCAAATCACCCAAACCGTGATTCATTGGAAGCTACAGCAGACCTACTCATTCGTTACGCCGACGTTATCGGTACCGAAAACGGCATCAAAGGTACATTCATCCGAGCTGTTCGTATACCGACTAACCGTCAATCTCGTACCCCAAAACAACACTCAGTTGCCCAGGCCTTGGAAGCAGACATCGATGCCGAAATAAAACGAATGGCTACTGTGGGTATCAATGAAAGTTCCACCAACCCCAGAGGCTTCAATAGCCTGGTATTAGCTGTACGCAAAAAAAACCCGGGTCGATCCGCGTGGTCGCCAATTTCAAAAGAACTCTCAACAATGTTCTTGTTGATCTCGACCCATACCCAATGCCTCAGATCGACCACTTGTTCAACAGGATTGGCGAAGGCAACAAATATTTTGCATCACTTGATCTCCGCAGCGGCGAAAAGCAAATCGAAATCGACGAGCGAGATCGCCACAAAACAGCGTTTACGTGGAGAGACCGGTGCTATCAGTACACACGCCTATCATTCGGTCTTACTTCAGCTGGATAGATCTTTTCACGCTACATAGCGGAAGCCCTAGCTACTGTCGCATCTCCTGACAACATATCGTCCTACATAGACGACAACCTGGTCGTCGACGCTAAGACATTCGATAAATACATACTCGCTCTCGAGAAACTCTTCATTTCCCACCGCAAATTCGGACTTAAGCTGAACCCGGACAAATGTACCTTCCTTACATCAGAGGCGAAGTTCCTCGGGCGCATAGTAAACAGCTAGGGATTCAAGGCCGACCTTGAATACGTCCGTGCCATCAGAGAAATGAAGCCCCCAACATCAAAGAAAGAATTACAAAGTCTCATTGGCCGTTTAGTGTGGATAAGACAATTCCTAGAGACTCGTCTACACAAACAGATCAGATACGACGTTCTCAAGTCTTATGAGCCCCATACAAAGTCAACAAGCCGTTCGCTTGGACTGAAAGGGCCGACAAGGCTTTCCAAAAAATCAAGAAGCGACTTCCTTCACCACCTGTCATCTCGTTTCCAGATATTTCGCGGCTGTTCTAACTCACCACTGACGCTAGCGATCTGGCGTGTGGATCTATCTTAATGCAGGAGGCCGACAACGGAAAGAAAAATATAATAGCAGTCGCCTCGCGTAGATCTAACCCAACGGAACAAAACAGGTCCACAATAGAACGAGAGCCATACGCTATAAAAAGGGCAATATTGAAATTCGATTACTTCCTCCGTAACCGCTCTTTCATCATCTTTACTGACCACAGATCGTTAACTTATCTGGATCAACGCGAGTTCAATAATGCCAAAATAAGGCGGTGGCAGGAAGAAATCTCATGCTACAAATTTATCCTCGAGTTCGTGGAGGGCGAATCGAATGTATGGGCTGACATGCTCAGCAGAGGTTGCGGACACAAGAAGGTGAAAACATGCAGCGACCCAACCCCGGCAGCCAAAACATACAAGTTAGAAGGCTCCGACCTTCACATTTACGTCCCTTCGTGGTATATCGGCGAGGTCGACAGTTTGCGGTTTATCCCCATAACTCATACACCACAGAACACCTGCTACCACAAGCGAATCACGAACGCATTCTTCGCATGCCACTCAACCTCCACCATCCCCACTGAGAGGATTTGCAAGGACGATATGGATATCACTTAATTGGGTTGGTTGGTGCTTCGCAGAACACCTTGTCACTTCTCCACTCACCAAGATCCAATATTAACATTGGTATCACTAAAGCGATGTACTCCTGTGGACCCCCACATATGGATGTGCAAGAGTGGGACGACCAGCACGAACCTACATACAGCAACTATGTGAGAACACGGGATGTAACCCTGAAGACCTGCCGGAGGCGATGAATGATAGGGAGAAATGGCGAGAGAGGGTCAGGGATATCCGCGCTGGCGGCGCGACATGATGATGATGATGATCACTAATAATACACTAACACTGAACAAACGGAAAGAAAGACAAAATAAGCTCATCTATACATATAAGAACATTTAATTCATACATATTTTCATACAAGAAGTATCAAAAAGAATACATAAACGTGTTCCAACAGATGAAATGTACATATATTGTTCTATGAACAAACAGTATAAAAAAGGAGGTAAAAACAGTAAAAGTCTTACTTGAGTTATTTGGTGGTCACAGCTATGTGGTCTCTACATCTCAATGCTGAAGCGAGAGACAACTGCATTCACCGAGTGATGAGACAAACTACTTTTCGAAGAACAAATAAAAAGGCACGCCGTAACTGTTAAATGTAAAAATGTTACGTCATTTTCGAACAGTTAAGTAACTGTTAGTTTTGAATTTCAGCAAACTCGCCTTTTTGGTACAATGTCCAATGGTAAATAGTTGTTATAAGAGTAGCGGGAATATTGAAACGAATTATGCAAGACGAGTTCGTTACAAAATATTGCTCAATATTAGGGAATTTTCCTGGGTACTATGATTAAAGGGTTAATACTGAAATGAATTATAAGTAAAACAAGCAAACATTAAAACAAAAAATAGGAGGTTGAATTGAAACAGACGTTATCTTTTTACTGATCATTTTAGCAATATGCAATAATTTACATAAGATGTTTTTCTGCGATTATTAATGTTTGTATTCGCGCACTGTATGTAAATTTTCTAAGTATTCGTTTTAGATGTCTGCTTATGTTTTTGGCCTGAATTCCTATGAGGATAAAACTCGGTTATCGTCGTAAAATTCGTGACTATATTTTTCATTCAACCTTGGGAGGTTACGGTCTATCTTCTACGATTATTGGATTGCTATTGATCAGGACAGTGAATTCTGATATTCAGGCCTACTAGCTTTTGGAGGGCAAAATAAGAAAAAATTATTTTTTTCGAAATTATGACAACGAGGGTCTTTTTCTATTTTAGATTTGGTGAAGCATTAGGGCTAGGGACCTTTATATATCCTTGTCACAAGCAGTGAATTTCCTTTTACTCCTAAAATAATGGAGACAAACAAACTTGAAAAAGTCACAAACGCTATTCAATCAAAAAAATAAAAAAATATATAGCAAAAATTACCGTTTTCAAGGCAGCAGTAAGTAGTATTTAAAATTGTGTTAATGAGAGAAAGATAGAACATGTATATATAAGTAAGCTGGCCGACCGTAGTCGAGAGTAACCCAAAGGTTCCTTTCTCAAAAACTACAACACTGATGTGTAAGGAAGGACGCTATTCCTTTTCTTGGATTGTTTCACTTACCCTTGAGCCGTATCTTATAATACTGAATGCTATGCAAGGAAGCATCGAATACCATTTTTTTAGTTTTTGGTATGATTCGACTTGGGATTGAACCTCGGTCTTCCGGACCATTCGCGAACACTCTAAACATTATATATATATATATATATAGTGGTCAGTGAGGGTCGGTTTTTATTTAGTGAGGAGGTGGAGTGGAGTTAGGAGGTATCTTGCGGGACTACCTGCACATGAAGTAGTTAGAGAGCGTAGATTATAATGTAAAATTCCTTTTTATAGATGAGGTTTATTGTCTTTACTGGCAGAATAATACTCCCTAAAATTTGATGGCTATTAAACCTCTTTTCCAGTGCTGGTAAGGGTTCTATCCAGAGATTGGGATTTTTTCTATTTTTTCTATTATTCTACTTGCTAGCGAGAGTAATTGAACATCGTCGTCGGACTCGTATCCTCTACCCACGCTGTATTTTTGATCCGGAAGGTGAGCCAGCCGTTGATTGAAGTCTCTCCGTCAAATCAATCGTCAAATCAATCGTCACCTTAGTTATATATTCTGGTATATTAAATCGATTATATTTCTGGTATATTACATCGATTATATTTCTCAACCTTTCACTCATTTGCCTCAATGGCACGACAATCATAATCTAGCAACCAGCCAAGGTTTTTAGCAATCGGAAGTCTAGTACAAGGTTTAGGTTTGGAAGTTTTTCTCAAAGTATCATTTCTGGTGACTTCTCTCCGCTTTTTTTTTTTTTTTTTTTTCTCCGCTTATCTATCAGCAAGCTCAGTTCTCAGCTATCGGGTGGCTCAATCGGAGGATGGTACAAAGTCTGGGCTAAGGTGGTCTCAATTTGGTGGCTTCTCTGATGGCACCTCCCTACCTAACTGACTAGCGACTCAAAATCTCAGCTTATATGTAAGTCGGTTCCGCCCACAGATAATATCTATTTCTTCCTAAATTAGAAAACGGATATTTTGGTTTCACTCTTTTCTTCGACCCCGACCTAGATTGATTCACTTCTCTCACTTATACCGAGAGTATAGGTGTACCATAACGGTACCCAATAGACGTTTGTACACACCAAATGTACGGTTGCTCCACCACTCCAACGCATAGCCATTTGTACAACCATGTGGTGAACGAGTTTATGCGTGTATCATTACGTCTTAAGTGGTAATCGGACCCTATTGTAACCTCGCTGTGAGAAAAGTGACGAACACACAAAGCTCCGTCTTAGTTCACTAACACAAAAATTTATTCACAACTATGCTTTTTAAGCGGTCATCGCGAGAAACAAACAGAATATGAAAGCTGAGTCGACCGCGTTAGCTGAACAAAGAGAAATAATATGTCATGAGGAGAGAGACCGAGACAGAGACAGACAGACAGACAGAGAGCAGAGACACACCATGAATCTTCCTTCTGATTTTTAAATTTTATGGAGCTCACCCCAAAATGGGGTCAGTAATTTTCGTCTCTCTTTGCATCTTTGTGACTGGTGTCCAACTGTTGTCTTTACATCGTCACATCTCCGAGGTCACTAACTTTTAAGCCCGAGTCATCTACTTACTTTCGCTAAGTGTCGGAGAGAGGAACATATCCATTTTCAGTGGTTCCACACCTGTACAGAAGATTTGGGACCTCCGGTTTTTTCTAGCCATTTTAAATTACCGTTGTAGTTCCCTCGTAACTGATTGACCTACAAGTGCTCTGGCCTTACCCCCTCAGGTCAACTGGCTATTCTGCAGACCTTGTCTGTTTGTGTAATTTTTTTCTTTTCTTTCTTCTCTCCGTCTCCAGAAATTAGCCTCCGTTTTCTTTCTAACTTCGATTCTCCATATCACGTCACCTTTGTAACATGATATGGCTCACCAAATATATATCACGTGATATAGCTCACCTAATCCCATTCCGTTTAGAGAGCGGTTAATTCCACCTTACATCACGTCATGTAATTTTCCAACTTTTAGAAATTTTCAAATTTCTCAGGATAAATTTGTTTTTCTGGTCGACGTAGGTTTCGTCCCCGACCTTCTGACCCTTTTGCGAAAATGACTCGTTATCAGTTTTTCTCTCAGCCAAAATAAAACGCTCAGAACAATTGATAATATAAATTTTAACATTTTTCGTTAAAAAAATATTAATATATTTTTCCCCTCATTTTGGCATATACACTGGTCTCTCAAAAGAAAGTGGATTTTAACTTTTTCTGCTTTAATAATTTTCTTTAATTAATTCTTTCGACTAATTAGTCTAACTGCTTAGGACCTACCGAGTCACATGTTGGTCTTCGTAGATGTTGCATCGATACACCTTATGTGTTATGATAATTTGCACAGGTGATGATTTATGACAGGGGTAGGGAAACTGCGGCCCTCTGCATTATTCTGTGCGGCTCGCGGAAGCCTCTAAAAAATTTTGAAATAAACACTTGCACTTGAATAGAGACTAAATTCTTTTGATTTTAAAAGTCGCTACCATCCCACCAAAAAGTTTGCCCACCCCTGATTTATAAAATCCTTTTCATTATCATCTTTGTTGTGTGGGTGCATTGTGTGACGTGGTATGCCACCGAGAGAGGAAAAGTAAGATTAATTTCCCCTACCCTCTGTGTTTGAACTAACAAGTCCCAAGACTAACCGTTAAAAGAGAGATATGAAAGAAAGTCAAATTACTCGCACTCCATGATCTGTAATCGATTGGACAGAGAAGGGAATGTAGGTCATTGTATCAGCATGACCTGATGAAATAGAGGAAGAAGAAAGAGCCAAATGATTGGCTAGACCCTTTTGGCGCCAAAATAATACCTTTTCGTCAGAGGAAATCTGGAAAGGGATCTTTAGTTTTGGACAGAAGTCGGCATGAAAAGATGAGCTGATTTATAGCCCAAAACTCCGGGTTCGCTCGCCCGCAAAAAGAATCTTTAGTTCTGGACAGACATTGGCAAGAGATGGACGCTAAGTTAGCCAAGCTCCGGGAAAGAGTAGAACAGAATCTTTGGACAGAAGATAGCAGAAAGGTGCCTTCAGCCAGATTCTAGAGAAATGCCGCTCGCCCGTAAAAGAAAGGAACCTGAGAACTAGCCTTCGAAAAGATAAGTACGATTTAAACTGCTTTTCCTTCTACCCTTCCTAAATACTGGAATTATATGCATTCAGAAAAGGAAAGAGAGAAATTGAAAGGACTCGATTTCGTCAACCTTAAATTAGAGAGTGGACTTAGATACTTTCTCAAGTAAAAGAAAGAAAAGAAAAAAAAAAAGAAAGAAAAAAGTGAGAAAGAAGAAAAGGACTGTTGAGAGAGACATTTGTGTTTAAGACTGTCTGCTGGTTTAATATAGCCGGTACCTTAAAGAGAAAGAAAGAAAAAAGAAAAAAGGAACTGTTTCTTAAATCTCATAATCATTTGTTTGGTCATCGCTTATTAAAGCTTTGTTATATTTTAAATGCTCCCTTGTGTTGAAATCTATTGGTTGAGTTATTAATCTGTCGAGTTGCCTTCTTTTGCACATATCTTTTTCATCTTCGTATCGCTTTCATTTATTCTCGCTAAATGTCTTATTCACCCTAAAACCTTATGAGGGAATTTTTGGACATTTGACTACAGTGAAATATATTTTGTTTTAACCTAGAAGTCCATGCTTTCCGTTATCCGAGGGGGTATGAAAACGAAGGACTTGGTGGGATATGTAAAAGTGAATTGGAAACCCCCTCGCCAGCGTTGGAGATGAGTCTAGCCCCAAATTAACCCCCACATTATTTGCCAGTACCATATGCCCGAAATAGGAGTCTTGACTAGGACTTATTTTCCATAGGGTCAAGTGCCAGACTGCCCCCGACGTCACATGTGCATAAAATAAACTCTCGTCCTGAGATAAATGTTTATGCAACGTCACGATTGCAATAGCGTTGCCCTCATTTAACGCAAGCATATAACATACATGACGATTGTAGAAGCCCGCTTGGACTTTCTGTCTGCGTTTAAGTAGGATTTTTCATCCCCAGCTCATGAGTAGCAATGAGCAAATATGGCAATTTTGTAATCGTTGAGCGGGGCTATTTCTTATTCTTTAGGTCGTGGTGTTTCGGATGTCGAGCAGTACGAGACATAGGTTAATACTCGAGTTTTGGTTCTTCTGCATGCGATGTCTTGTACTCTTAACTGTAGATTCGGCCTGGCCATTTACTTGTTGATTCCATGAAAGGTTTAAAGTCATACGTCTCCGAAAATTACCCGGATGATAGTGATGTAAACTTAGAGCCGGCATCAGAAATCACACGACATGGAATTCCATATCTCGTAAAGGAAGCCTTCAATTTATGGGTGACAGTTGAAGTGGTAATGTCTATTTACCAGATGTTTGAGAAGTAGTTGACTTTGACAAGATAGTCAAAATAGCTCAACTCAAATAGATCAATGCCACTTTTTTTGCCTTGAGAGATCTGGTAGATTGTATAACATTGGGGTCTCTTTGAGTAGCTCTGTCGTGAATTTGTGACCGATCTAGGCCGACATCTCATCCCGAATATGTACGCATTAGCACACAGTAACTGACAGATTTACTTTATCAGTTGGTCAGTGATGTATTATGGTCTTTCTGAATTGATTGCATACTTCATCTTAATCTATTGCCGTGTGAATTTGACTCAGCCTTTTGTTACGGATCGGAAGATAACTAACCATGTTGATATGTTCCAACTCGTTATAGAAATTTTGCACACCTGCATTTTTTCTTCGTAAATATTCGAATACTAGATTCGTTTTATGTCAAATTTGTACGCTTGACCCTTTCAATAAATTTTTTGAACGGCATCTCTATTGTTCTCGGTAACTCTTCCAGGGTCGCATACACGGCTGACCTGATAATGCAGTTTGGCATTTATTTCTAGTGTTAATTTTTTAACCCTTTCTATTCCTAGGTATATTACTGAATTTTTATTACCTTCTAAAGTCTGCAATCTCATATGACCTCACTAACACCAAATACTTAACGTACATCTGACGGATACCTTTTTTTACTTTTGACGAGGAAAATGAATAAACTACAGCGTTTTACGTTATACAATCTCAGCTCCAGTTTAATATGAATTTAATATTATAGTGTAGGAGACAAAAATAATAGTCTTCTCTTGGTTTCTGGTCGTGTCTTTCTACGTCACAGGTCCCTTTTTCTAGTGAGGACTGAGGCCACTTAATAATCCACTTTTGCTTCTCGTCTTTGACGGGACAAGGCATTCTTGAGTCCCCGCTCGTGGAGTAAAGTGCTTTTCACCCCTATCATTGGATATAATAGAGACCTTAGTTTCCGACTCCGGCGAAGTACTTTATTTTATCTCGTCATTAAAATGAAAACAATGAAGAAAATTAAAACTTTTACAGTGACGATTTTGTATTACCTTTTATATATTGCTTGTTCATGGAACAACGGGTACTTTTCATCTGTTGGGACACATTTATCATTATTATAATACTTCTTACATGTTTGTTATGTATGCCTATTAAGTTTATTATATGTATATATGAGTTTATCTCGTCTTTCCTTTCCGTTTATTCAGTGTTAGTGTATCAATGGATACATTATTCTTTATATCGAAACCCACAAAAATGGAATACGGTTAAATGTCCTCCCTTGCTCTTAATAGCCAGTAAAGTATATCTGTTATCATTAATTCCGATAAAAGTATTATAAACTTAGATATGGTATCAGTAACGGTAATTTACGGGATCTTCGTAAACATTAACATTCCAGATAGACCAAGCTTGTATATAACATATTGGAGATAGAGATTATTCTTACAAAAAAAAGAGTCGTTTTATATGCCATTAAATACTGTAATGTATTGACATAATTATAATCACGTGGGTAAGTCAAAAGTTTTGCAATATTTTGGTAGTATGTGAGGCACAATTCGACAGATCTGGATACTTTTGCCGAGGTCATGAAAATGATGAATCACACTGGTCTGGGAGATGCCGACCACTCGGGTACAACAGGTGTGTAACCGGAAGGAGATCACGTGATGAGAACCACGATGTTAGATTTAGAGAGTGCAGAGAATCGCAGTCGAGCGTGGGCCACGCAGCCGACCAGAGGCGTCTCTGACGAAGTTGCAATTTGGTGCAAGGGGGTGCAAGCGTTGGCACCCCCTGGCTCCTGGAATAAGAAATGAGAAGAAGTCCTCTCTCTGAGTATATGTCTCTCCACCCATCTCTCACACACCACAGAAACATCAACCCTTTCGAGAATAAAGTGTGAGAGATATATTTTTATAAAGAAGTGTATTCGTTCGTTCATTGAAGTTTGTCAATTATGTTTGATTGTGTTTCGTTCGCCTGAATTATTATTATGGCTATACAACACTTGTCTGTGCATTTCATTCTTCTATGAACATTACTCGGTACAAAGTTTAAGTTTCAGCGCCTCCCACAACTGGCAATAGCGGGACCTTACAAAAATGAAGTATTTTCTCCTAACAATAACACCGCTACAAATGGTAATAGCTCGGCGTTAGAATTTCAAGAAGGCCACTTTTCTCAAATACAAAAGACTCTATAAATCCAGCTACTAACACTTAGTCTAGAAAACCAGTATAAGGAGACAGTGTAGAAAAACCCTGAGACAATAAATAGTTATCTACCTTTGGGTTGTGGGCTTGTCGGACATCATGTACCAATCTCATAACTCAAATCTGCCTCTTTTGGGGTCTGTTCTTCAAACTGATAAGATATATTTAGTCCTCGCTCTTGAAGCGTAGTGAACATGCTTTTCACCTCTGCTCATTAAACAGAAGAAAGAGTTTGTCTTCAACTCTAGCGAAGTTTGTAGGTGTTACTGAAAGTATTTATGCTATTTATGGTCCCCGACTATTTTGATGTTGAGTTTATGTATATTGAATAAGGTTTATTATCTATGCTTCCCTCAAGTTTAATGTTGAAGTTTAGATATAGTTTAGTTTAAAATAAAGGTGGAATAGGGCATAATATAATATAGGCACATGGATAAAGTATTAAATGAAGGAAGATATGCAACAAATGAGTGAAAGATATAAAACGAATGAAACGGTAAAGGTTGTAAAACGGCGCGGACAAAATGAACATTTAAAACAAGGCGACGAACAAAAACAAATTTATATACTATAATAATAAAACTTACATTGATGCATAAAAGAATTTACTAACTCTACTAACAAAATAATAGTGTGTGTATATGTGTGAGCTCGTGTGTGTGTGTGTGTGTGTGTGTGTGTGTGTGTGTGTGTGTGTGTGTGTGTGTGTGTAACACAACTAAGCTATAAAAGAATTACAAGTTTAAATTGTCCTTTTTTATGATTAGAAACGGGCAGATTCTCAGAGACTGGAAAGCGTCTCATAATCATTGTATATGAATGTCTACGAGGCCCATCCATGGTGTTACTTTTCTCTCCTGTTGATTCACGCTGAAGGGAGTGTGTTGCTGCTGCGAAGAAATTTGGTAAAAGAGAACAAGGGTGTTTGAAGACGACGTATTTATAGAAAATACGCGTCTTGTAGGTGGCTCCGAACGCAGGACTTGAATTTACGCGCGGACGTAGTTCTAAGCATGGCACGTGGTCCTCCTGGCCAATGGTTTCCCGAGACTGAATATTGAGCGTCCGCCATCTTTGTGGGAACAAGTGGCATACCGCCCAAAATAATTTATAGGAGTGTAAAGTCCTACATGCCCCCCCGCAGATTGATAAATATTGAAAACATTTTTCAATATGTTCTCTAACGTGGTGGCAAATTTGCGTGACTGTTGACTTTGTGGTGGTGATGAATGCAAGTGTATTTTTTTAGCGTGGGAGTTAGTTCGCACTTTTTTGGGCATTCCTTGTGGGCACAAGGTGAAATTTTAGTGCTGTTTTGTGTGTAGAACAGCAAGTACGCAGTGTTTAACTCAGTTCGCTGTAATAATGTCTTACATATCTTGTGTTAGGCTTCTTTTAGGATGTGTTGATAATTGAAGTTGTGGAAACTGTCTTTTCTTTGAGCATTCCATGAAGGTTGTGTTGTGTGCAGTTGAATGAAGTGACAGGTGAATTTATGATAAATTTCGTTTTTGGTTGAAACGATTATTCATTGTTGAATTTAGTCTAGCTAGGTTTTTTGTGTTTTTCCATAGATTCGGTGTTTAGCGTGGCTCGTGGGCACGTATTGACCACGCCTCGAATTTTCTTGTTGGTGTGCACAATTATATAGCTATCATAATTCCTGTTGTGTTGAAAATTTTCGCAGTTGAATGTTGTATAATGGAATGTAGCGTCAGCTTGGAACAAGTTTCCTTCAGAGTTTTTAGTTGTTGGACGTCTGAGTATTAGTGTCGATTTTTTTGAAGATTTGCTGGTCTTCGTTTTCGTAAACTCAAACTTTCAGATGTCTTAGTAGTTTTTGTGATTTGTTTGCTTTGAGAGTTAGAGCTAACATTGTATCCGTTCTTTATTGGCTGCTTTTTGGCTTCGTCACTCTGGCACACACGGATAGTTTGTCGAATTATGAAGATAGTAAGTGAATTGACTTGCATTTTGTTTGTATTTGTTCAGAAAATGTCGGGAAATTTTGGGGCTGGTGGAGAATATCGCGTCGTCCTGTTCTTCCTTGCTGTTGTGTATGTCGTCCCACTGACAAGTTTGGTAGTAATAAAAGAACTGTGTGTCGTCTACTGACCAGTCTGGTAGCAGCAGAAGAAAGTGTCTTAGGTGGGCAAGTCAAAGAGTTGAAAGGTTGCCTGATTTTTGGTAGTGGAGAAAGTGAAGAAATATGCTTCGTGTCAAAATCAGCAGCATGTCAAAATTCTGCCGTCCTGTTTCTGTGTAGGAATTTTAGCTTGGAAATTTTTGTTTGAATTTTTGCATGTAATTGTTGTATATGAAAATTTTGAATAAGATATTTAAAGAATTTGCATGTGTTCGCCGCTCCTGTTTCTAAAGTCCTCGCGCCGTAATAGAATTTTCATGTTGCCTTTGAAATGAGTGAAATATATTCTTAAATGTTTCGAATGTTTAGGAAATTTTGTATGCTCATTTTACGTCGTTGGGTTAACATTTGTGGTTGAGTTTTCTCTCAAGAAGTAAGGTTTCAAATTTGTAGGAGGTAATGTAGAAAGAGTTCCATGTGCTATGGGTATATTTAATTTATTTTTATATTTGGTTGCGTGTTCTAAGTAGGGGTTACCATTTTGTGGGGGGGGTATGTAATTTGGTTATTTCAGTAGATTGCTCTCTAAATTATTCCCACCACAAATACAACACAAAACTTTACAATCGCGCAAAAGAAATGGAATAGAACACAACGAACATTAAACAACAAACAATTTAATAAGCATATAACAGAATATGAAAACAAATAAAATACATGATGTGTAAATGGCCTTTTGGAAAATGAAGTTTGACAAGAAGAGAATAAATTTGTTTAAAGATGTGTATATGTTCATGTTAACGGAGTCCGTAAATAAGTCGTTCTTACTTACATTAAGTTTATAGCGGATTTTATGACTGTGGCGACAGCATGTCGCGTTGATGATAGAAAGTTTGTCGGGTTTTTCTTTTGAATATTATTCTCGGCCATTTGAAGAGAGTTCATGAACTTTAGTTGAGGAAGGAAAGGAATTTGTCGGAATGTATCGGCTACTGCTTTACTGGCTTAATGGCTTGTCTTCATCTGTGACTTCGTTTGTGTGTAAGCTTGTGTCTTGTGTGTATGGCTCCCTAACTCTGTGTTATTTATATCCTACAGGTGGATCAAAGAATCGTCCTAAAATTTTAGCGCGTAGACATTTATTGACCAATCAGATTTGTATTTTACTATTTTATTTTCGAGCCTAAATATTTTCTGTGAGGTCACTTCCGATCCTAATTTTCTAGAATGTTCTATTCTATGTTTTTAGCTGATTGGTTGAAAAATATAAAAATGTAATTTAAATGCTAATACGGTTTTGATCCTAAATTTCTAGAATGTTCTTAAGTATGTTTTTATTGCTTGTTTTAAGACTAGAAAAAATGTGTATCCTATAAGTTCTTTATTTCACCTCATCATCGAAATGAAAACTACCTAAGACAAGTAACACTTCACCATTTTGTTTCTCTTTTTATGCACTACTTGTACATGGAACTGTTTGCACATATAATCTGTTTTGAACACGTTCTGTATTGTTGTAATAAATGTTATATGTTTTTATATATGTATGCATTAATTAACTTAGATGTTTATATTATATCTCGTCTATCCTTTCTAGTTATTCAGTGTTAGCGTATCAATTGAAATACGTTAATGCTAAAATAGGACACGTCTAAATATTTTCCCTAGAACCAAATAATGATAGTCTCCAATAAACCGTTAAAATTCCAATACCAGAATCATGATATGGAAATTTAAGCAAATAAGGATAAATATCGATGTAAGACTTCGAGTAGCTTTTTGGTATCGTATTGTCCGGGATTACTTCTCCCTTTTCCACTCTGGCCAAAATCAAGTGCTGCACATGGTCGGTTTGTTTCCTTCTTAAAAATAAATTTTATAAAGCAACATGAAGAAAAGATGTTTTATAAATAAAGCAAACTAATTAAAGAGGTATCCGGAGATGGAGGGATTTGATAAAGAAAGAAATGAGAATCTCTTGCCCTAATTGGGTAAAAGAACAGAAACAGGATAACATAAGTCAAACAGATTGACAGCCCGAAGGTGAGAGATGCCAACCAACCAGCCATGAAAATATATTTTTTTAAGTCTGAGAAAAAACGTCATTTACAGGGAGAAATAACTAATAACTAAGAAAATGTTACGTGGGATGCAGAAATAAAAGGGTTCAGTTATTCTGGGCATTTCTGAAAAGCTCACCTTGAAATATCTTTTAGCCGAAACTCCGTCCATTTGTTTCCTTCTCTGCCTTCTGCGAACACTGCTAACTCCTTCCGGTTCCCAGAGTTCCCAGTCATGACCTTACTTGCCCATGCTCACTTTAAGCAGCATAGCAGTATTATTATTCGGTTGCTTGAAAGTAGCGAGGATATTCAGTCGAATCCATGATACATTAATACTGAATAAATGGAAGGAAAGACAAGATAAACTCGTTTATACACACAAAGAAACATTTGATATACGCATAACATACATGTAAGTAGTATTGAGAATACAGAAACGTGTCCCAACAGATAAAATATGCACATATTGTTCTTTGAACAAGCAGTATACAAAAGGGGTCGCAGAATTATAAAAGTCTTACTTAATGACAGAGAATATAACGGCTATCTCTGGGAGAGGAGAACATTTTCATTGAATAAAGGTAAAAAGAGGCACGTCTTTACAGTTCAAAGAACAGAGGTAAAAGAGACTGAAATTGTCGCATGTGACGACAGACACTCCTCGTTATCCAAGGGAGACAATTATCTATTGTCTCCCTATACAAACTAAAAAGAAACGAGGGACAGCATAGTAATATCATTAACTATTGAAGATGAATGTATCTTCCTTAAAAAAAGCCATTTGAAAATAAGATATTAGTTTTACCATATTTTGACATTCATTCTGAATTCAAAATTTTCTCTATCATAATACAAACAACAATTCTAACTTTAGGTAATCCAGAATATGGGGCATTAAATAGTTTATATAATCGATTCCAATTTCTCCCATTTCAAAATAATTTCAGTGACTGGTTTTGCAAAACCTAAACATTTAAAGTGGCAATGAACTCCTCTTAAAAAAACTGACCTACCTTAAAGAATAAAGAAACTAAAATAAAAATCTCTACAACCTCTTTTCTCAAAATTACTCCATACTTCCCCTCTCTCTCTCTCTCTCTCTCTCTCTCTCTCTCTCTCTCTCACTCTCTCTCTCTCTCCTTCCCATTTTTTAAGATAAAAACTGTGATTATATCAAGGAAAAAATTTCTAAAAAGAAAAAAATCCAGTTACACATCGTCAGGCATTTTGCCCTAAGATATGTAAAGAAGGGCACTTGAATTATTTGTAAGTTTATATAGATATATCTTTCTAAAATAATCTTTTTAAATAGGCAGAATTTCATTGAAAACATTTATTTTGGTGAATGATGAGAATAGAAAAGGTGGATTCCTTTTTATAGTAAAAAGCTTTTTGTTGAGAGAACAGATCACGAGAGTTATTCGATATATGAGAGATAATGAGCAATCACATGTACTGGCCTTGGCTTGAACTGCATTGTCATATATACAATGAATATCCGTAAGTAAAGCCCATAGAATTTTACACGCAAAAAATCTAAATAAAATTTGCCTGTTTCCAGCATTTGTTAATTTGGGACAATAAAGTTTGAGAACATGTATTATTTCAAATGAATCGTAGGTTGTGTATTTTTACATTAAATTCTACATATTTGTTTAGCAAACGAAAATTACGCTTATATCTTGTGACATTGCAGTTGTTGAATTCAGACTTTTAAATGGCAACACCATTTAATTATCTGTTATAAATACCAACTTAAAGGCCGCCTTTGGTGGCCATTAAACTCTATAGCATGTTATACCCTATTTATCAATAATTGCAACTAAATATGTAAATAAATAAGCAGTACTATACGGTCAAAATTTAATAGTTATTTCATTTAAGGAATTATAATGATAGAATAGGGCAGGTTGATTTGTCATTTTCTTTTGGAATTCTATATGACTTTTGAGGCGAAAGCTGGGGTTTAGTATTATAAGAACTGATATAAAAAAAATAGATTCCTAACTTTAAAACACGGTTGGGCATTCAATTTTTAAAATATACAAAAATAACTTATTTCTACCGGATCTTGAAGACAAACTGACTTCAGAATTATATTATTTCAACAGTAAATCTAGATAAAATTGATATATTTCATTAGATACAATAAATGAAAAATAAATTCGATGCTTTAAATTTGCATTGTTCATTGAACATTGCACCAAAACCTACTGCACTATCATGTAACAATAGAACTAATTTGTTCAGTGCATTTTCTTTTTGATGAAAATGCAGATCTTATTTGGTGGCGCAATGATTTGGTTTCAATGTGCCTTGCTTCCTGTCCTTACAAAATCTGTGAAGCGTCCATTGTTAATTTAACAGCTCTTTCCACACCTTGTGGGTGTATGACACTATGAGTTGGATATATGCATATACATGTATACACACGTGTGTGTGTGTGCACCCATATATGTGTGCGTGTGTGTGTGTATATATATATATATACGCCCACGCACATGTGTGTGCACATACACACACCTAAACACACACACACACACACACACAAACATATACACACATATATATGTGACAAGATGAGTTAGATTCGGCCTGGGTATCAAATTTCAAATGTTAGGAAAACCCATTAACTAGATTAAGGAAATCTAGATAAGAAATTGTTAAAACATATGGCCACGGGCGTTGGTAAGTGTTAAGTACTTGTCGGGTACTGGTCAAAAACTTAAAAGTGTCTGAATTTAATATCCCTGTATCGGAGACGGCCAGGCTAGAAAATATTTTTATGTCCACTTTTTTAAAGAGAGAAATGCCCCCCCCCCAATTATAGGTTTATTCGTGGCTGTCCCTTGGCCGGAAATAATAATGAAACATTCTGTATATATACACGTGAGTTTTAGGTCCGAGCAGTTAGACTTAGTTTGGGTTCGAGGAAAGTTGATTAGGCCGGAACAAAGAACAACGAACAGCGACATTACCAGCCGGACCTAGTTAGTTAAGATGATCTTTTGCCAGCCGAAACTCAGCCCAGAACTAATTATCCACAAAGTGTTACACGCTCTCCATTCTCCCTTGGCGTTCTAACCACAAATTGTAGTTGTGTTTTTTTCTTTTCCCAGTGAACCTGCCTCTCGCTCGATCAGGCCACACATAAGTTCTCGACGTGGGATTAGTAACTTGTGCAACGAGCTGCAGAGGTGGGTATTCTCACATTGGTGCCGTGACCAGGATCGAAAGAAAACCTGTCGGGAATGATTCCAAAAAGGAAAAGGAAAAGTAAAAGGTCTAGGGAGTGGATGGGTCCGAGAGCGAGCAGACAGAAAAAAAGCCCAAAAAGGACCCTGTGAGCGACGAAAAGAAGGAAGGAAAAAGAACAAGAGATAGACGTGTGCGGACAGACAAAAAAGAAAGCAAAAATCAAAGAAATAAATTCTACACACGAAAAGGCTTCTTTTTTTAAAAAACGAAAGAAACAAAGAGAAAGAAGAGAAAGAGAAAAGAAAAAAAGGAAAGGAAAGAAATCTACAAGGGTAAGGTGTCCACCATCACCCTCCATTCAATCTCTGCACACGGCTATATGAAAAAGAAATGTTTTTTGATTTGTAAGGAATTTTAAAATGTAGAAAGAAAAAACCCAAGTAATCTATTTCGTTTTTGTGGGTGTATGGGTGTGTGGGTGTGTGTTTAATCCCCTTATAACTGCTGATTTTTTTTTGTATCTTTGTTAGAAGGGAAGGGAAGAATTTATTCCCTTACCCTCTTCCCACACTTATCTTGACCTTTAGAATACAAAATGCTTTTTTTTCGTAGCAGTTTCAAATGGTAATTTTTATACTCAAGTGATAGGACCAGTGGCTTAAAAAAATTATTGTCCTTTCTGGGAAGTTTTGTAGTACTTTTTATGCTAGAGAGGTGATGGGTCACCGAATGAAAAAAAAAAGAAAAATTGTTGTAAGGTTCTCTAAAAGAAAAAAATGGTGGTGTTAGTTTTAAACCACAGAGAAAAGGAAATGAAAAAGAAACATAAAAAAAGGGAAGGGACAAAGAAGATGAAAATAAAAATAAAAGAAAGACAGAGAGAGAGAGAGATCTCAGATAGTTTCAAACCGACTGGTCAATGTAGGATCGTGCTGCGTACGGGGTGTAGGGTGTGGGGAACTCCGACCACAAAAAAAATGGAAAAAAATGACGGAAAATTTAAACAAAAAAAGAGAAGGAAGAACAGATAAAGAAATGAAAAAAAAGACAAGGAGAATAAAAGGAGGAATGAATGGAACAACAGAAAAAGAAAAAAGAATAAATGAATAGAACAGAAAAAAAGGAATAAAAAGGAAAGAAATGGAAAAAAAGAAGTTAAAAGAGGCGGAAAGAAAGTAAAAAAAGAAAAAGAAAAAAAAGAAAAAGACAAATGAAAAAGACAAAGAGAATGAAAGGAGAAAGAAAGAGAGATCGCTAAGGTAAGGAATTTTTGTCACTGAATCCATGCGTGTCTCAGTTTTAAAAAGAAAAAGTAAACTGTTGGATTTTAAAAAGAAAGAAGAAAGTATTTTTTTGTCGAATTTAAAAAAGAAAAAAAAACGGTTGGCAGCAAATTCTGTCACCTCCACCCAACCCTGACCACCCCTAGTAGAGGGAAGAAGTTAAAGTGGACAGGAGAGAAAGAAAGAAGCAAAGAGAAATAGTGGAAGAGGGCAGAGATCCCAAGGGAAAGAGAGACAAAGGTTAGAAGGTAGACGCGGGACAGGTAGTGGGGTACGTGACAGAGATTCGTTGTTTTTTTTTTTCGTTGTTTCATTTTTTTATATATTGGCAATTGAAGTTATTTTATTTTTATTTATTTATTTGTTGGTGTGTGAATTATTTTTTTTTTTTTGTGGTTGTTTAGTTAGTGTGGATTTTTTGTTATCCTTTTTGTTATGCTTTACCTTGTTTTTTGTTGATTTGGGGGGTTGAGCTTGCCTTGTCATTTGCTTTGTTTGTTTTTTGTTGTTTTTTTCTTTTTTACCTTCATGGATTTTCTGTTTTTTTATAAGTTTAATTCCTCTTGGCGCTTCTTCACTTCGTCTGGTCATGTCCCTCCTGGGGGTGGAGCACAGCGCCTCCGTTTCGAGGTCAGGTATCGAAGGGTAGTAAATTATGCAATTGATGGTTTTGGAAGGCAAAGAGCCTGATTAATGAGTTTTGATGAATGTGGTACTTCGAAGAGACGGTTGGGAGGACGATGCCTGGGCGCGGGGTGGTGTCCGGTTGCTCCCCTCTCTGGTTTGGTCGTGGCTGGGCGATCTGGGAGACGGTGTCAATTGTTGTTGGTTTTTTTTCATCCTTTTGAAAATCCATGGAGATTGCTGGCAGAGTGCTGGAATGCCGAAAAGTTCCTAGCTCAACTGCTACTGGGTTGGAATTACGGGGCCTGGGGCCACATATGCTGTGATCCCCTCATGAGGGTTTCTCCCGATGCAACACACAAACAACTGCTGAGATTGATGATGCTCACAATTGCAGGGAACCCACTGGGTATGGAATATTGATGGGGGTGGTATGAAAAATGGAGGTGCTTGGAAAGTCCTACACGGTTTCTGGATATGGAATAATGATGGGGGTGGTATGAAATGGAGGTGATTTGAAAGTCCTCCAAGGTTTCTGGATATGGAGTATTGTTGGGGTAGGACGAAAAAGAGGTGTTTAAAAGTCCTCTGGGATAAAATGTAGCAGCAAGGTGGTGAGGGTCGGATAGGTTGAGGCCCCAGAAGGTATTTAAGTCCTGACGTAGCATTTGGCTAACCAGAGAGACCATAATGCCCTTGACCCATAAGGATAAATATAGAAGGCAGGTTAACACTCCTTCTCGACCAATTAGTGGTCAAAAGCTCTCCTTGGGAGTAATTTCAGTGAGTCAGGGAGCACGCCATCCCAGCACATTGCGGTTTTGTTGTAATTTTGTGGAGAAACCTCTATTGTGTGTGTTTTTGCGAAAGAAGCAAGGAGGGCTCCGTTTGAATGGTGTGAAACCTTGCATGGTGGCAATTATGTCTGTAGTGTATATTTATTTTTTTTATATATTTTGTAATTTATCGTGAATAAATGAAAAGGGTAAGAAGGGATGGTATGTGACACTATGTGGTGGTCCGCCAAGCAGATGATCCCTTTGTCTGTTTTGGCGCGAAACCAAACAAAGATCTTGGACTCGAGATCTCCGACGAGACCGGAAGTGGGTGGAAGCGAGGTCCGAGAGAAGCCAGAGGGACAGATGGCAATGGAACCCAGAGAGGGTCAGTTGGCGAAGAGAGGCGGTCGAGAACGGACAGCAGAAGGAACCAGTCAAGATGAGTTAGCAGTCCAGAGTGGACAACGGTCAGCAGAAGGAGGCAGTGAGGGAGACCGTCAAAGATGAGTTGGCATTCCTAGTGGCTTCTGTGGGAATTTCACGAAAAATACATTCCCAGCGATAGTCTACAAGATGCACGAAAAGGTGTAAAAAAAAGGGTCACAAAACAACCCTTCTTGCACTTGGAGCTGACCTAAAAAAAAACTGTGAGAATACCCACCTCTGCAGCTTGTTGCACAAGTTACTAATCCCACGTCGAGAACTTATGTGTGGCCTGATCGAGCGAGAGGCAGGTTCACTGGGAAAAGAAAAAAACACAACTACAACTTTGTGGTTAGAACGCCAAGAGAGGGTGGAGAGCGTGTAACACTTTGTGGATAATTAGTTCTGGGCTAAGTTTCGGCTGGCAAAGGATCATCTTAACTAACTAGGTCCGGCTGGTAATGTTGCTGTTCGTTGTTCTTTGTTCCGGCCTAATCAACTTTCCTCGAACCCAAACTAAGTCTAACTGCTCGGACCTAAAACTCACGTGTATATATACAGAATGTTTCATTATTATTTCCGGCCAAGGGATCGCCACGAATAAACCCATAATTGGGGGGGGGGCATTTCTCTCTTTAAAAAAGTGGACATAAAAATATTTTCTAGCCTGGCCGTCTCCGATACAGGAACATTAAATTCAGACACTTTTAAGTTTTTGACCTGTACCCGACAAGTACTTAACACTTACCAACGCCCGTGGCCATATGTTTTAACATTTTCTTATCTAGATTTCCTTAATCTAGTTGATATCCAGGCCGAATCTAACTCATCTTGTCACATATATATGTGTGTATATGTTTGTTTGTGTGTGTGTGTGTGTGTGTTTAGGTGTGTGTGTGTGTGTGTGTTTAGGTGTGTGTATGTGCACACACATGTGCGTAGGCGTATATATATATACACACACACGCACACATGTATGGGTGTACACACACACGCACACATGTATGGGTGTACACACACACGTGTGTATACATGTATGTGCATATATCCAACTCATAGTGTCACAAGTGAGCAGGTAAATTTGGAAATTTCGATTCTGTTCCATTCAGTAGAGACTATAAGAGTTCATTCCTTGAAAAAACTTCCGCAAGTGTAGGTTCACAAACTCCACTTTGTAAGAGATCAGTCAAAGTTGACCAATGTGTGGCTTCAAAATTGATGGAATTTTTTAATATCTTTTCTTTGGTGGTTTACTACTTCTGAAAGAAAAAAGGAAAATTTACCTATATATGATTATATTTTTGTTATGTGATTTGAATAAAACTTAAAACTATTCTTGTAAATTGACATATTAATTATGAATAATTGTTTATTTACCTAATGCACAAAATGTTTTTATAGCCTCTTCCCGCACCTCCAATTCATCGAACTTCAACATTGACAACAAAATATTTTTCAGAAGCAAAGTAAAAGCATTGTGCTGTAAATTTTTAATGCTATATTCTGGATTTCAGTTGACTGTTTGTTTATTCTCTGGATCATATAAGATATATACTGTTGTTGTTTATAAAAATAATTATCCCTTTTTATTTCGAACCAACTAACTGCATACACTTGAATGACAAATTGGACAATGGTGAGTAATTTATCAGAGAATTCTGGTCGATATGCACCTCTGGTCCATAAGCACATTAACCTGATGACTAAAGTTAGCTATCTTGCTTGATTTAGAGGTCCAATTTTTCAAGAAGCAAATCTAGGTTTCACTCTTCCTCGAGAAAAGCCTACAGGATATTCAAGGAGTAAACGTTGGTTACCACTTAGATCATCCATTGCCTCTGCAGGGAAATAAAAATTATCCAGAGGACCACTGATAAGCTCAAATTTTACCTGGGGCAAATCATGATAATCACTTCCACAAAGTTTCCCTAGGGGAGCAGTGAAAGTAGTACGGCTTATAGTTCCATCAATTGCTTTAAACATGGCTCTAATTGGAAGTTCATTTTGAAAAAGTGAACAGCCAATGGTGTACACCTTCCTTTTTAGTATTTTCTCCATAGCTATCTCCATCCCTGCTTCACAGCCAGTTTTTATACTGGTATTATCCACCAGAACTGCCTAAACAGTATTTACGCTGTTGTACTCTTCTAGAAAAGCAGCAAAATCCTCTGCTAGATGAACACCGGTTTCTCCAATGTTAGGTATGACTTGGTGAGTAAGATATTTACTTGAAGTGTTCATCTCTTTAGCGAATATTGAGTGACGCTTTAGTCTCTTGCTTTTTAAAATCGTTTTGTTACCATTTTCTTCTGTAATCTCCTTGTATTGCAAAGTTTCCTTATTCACTCTGCAATTAACTCCAATACTAATGAGATTGACTTAGTCCTGGACATGCTTTTGATGGCTTGTTACTTTTACTCTTGGCTTTTCCCCATCTATTTTAGATTTGTCTAGAATAATGTCTTTTAAAGGAATACCTTTCTATCTAATAGAAAGGCATTAGCAAGACAAGCGCCAAGATTTGATGATACATCATCCCTGATAAGTTCCATAGAAAATCTTTGGACCTTTAAAAGACTGCAAGGTCTCTTAAACTTTCGCCCTGGCTCAAAAGTGTCATCCATTGCTTTTTCACTGGAAGATGTCTATATAAAAATATCGTATATCGAGGAAGCAACACCTAAAGGAACTTGTTGCTGCATGTCTAACCTCTCTGATTCTCCTGAATTTTCTTGTATCTTTTGACGGCATCTTTGTCAAGTTATCCTCTGTGGACCTTTTCCCTACATCAGAAAAATGTACGTTTCTGACCGCTGTTATCAGCGCGGCTGGTTCTGTGGAACGGCTTATGCACATTTTTTACACTTTGGGACAGTATATTATGTTTCTTAATTATGTGTACTATGCATAAAATATATGTCGTTGTAGTCTACATGGTCTTTGCTTTTCCTTACCAAAATATTATGAGTAAGTTCCCTTAGATCGACTAATGAATTATAGGAAAAGGCTGGTGGTTAAACCCCAACAATCACTACAAGTGCACAAATCGACCTGACCTAATGATAGAATCATAGACCTCCACACACTTACGATTAAGTTGTGAACTAGATTGGAAATTTCTTTATTCTTTAAAATTACTGTCCCAGCAAAAATCTCGCTAAGAGGCCCTGATTTTTACTATTTTATGACATACATACAAAATTGGATTAAAACATACAACATAACTATACTCTACTAATATTCAATAAACTGATATGCATGAAATCACAGGAAACAGTTTTTTAGTTTCAGTTTCCTTTATCCATTGAAGAATGTTGCTGATGAGTTCGTCTTTTCTTCTTCAGCAGTGCATATCATGTCTTGTAGCTCTTACCTGAATAGTTTGAGTGATGGGAGATAAGTGACCATACAACTGCACTTTTATAGCGTGCTGCTTCAAGGATTCATTCAAAATAGCATTCACTTTCTTTGTATAGTTCCTATCAAATCATTTCTCTAAGCATTTCGTTAGAGTCCAAGTGATGAAACCATATGGTGCAATGGCACCATCTTGATTACATCTACACATGGATGCACCAGTGCTGATCAAACAGCAAAAACCTACATCATCTTTGTGTGAACACTGGATGCCGTCTAGAGTACTTACCAAGAATGATGGCTGATAGGAAAGGGTTGCAAGAGAGAAAGTCAAATGACTCAGTGCTTTTAGCTTGACTTGATAATGATGATGATAATATTGATGAGATTCCTTTACTTTGATATTCAATCACAATATATGGTGGAAGATTTAGAAGTAAAATGGGAAATATAAAATGAAGGCCTTAATTGATTCATCACAAGTTCAAGGACTGAGAAAATGAATTTAATCATTGCGACTTGTATTGTAAGATATGATGGTTCATCAACTGTTAATGGTACAAAAAAAAGGGGCAAGATTTATTATCACCTCTTTCTTTGGTTTATTTGGCTTTTAATGGTATAACTACCTTCAAGGATTATTTTATGTCAAAGCCATCCTAGTAAAAGAGCAGCCGTGCTAATAAGGGGGTTCACACCTTTCTCAAAGGTATTAATTCAAAAGTCAACATTATAGCACAACTAGAGTTATTATGATATCACAGTTCAACAAGTTATTCACAACACCATGAGTACTTCCTCCCCCAGACAAATGATGAAGAACTCTTGCTAGATATATCTACACATCACTCCATTTATAGCAATTAAGAGTAGAGCATAGCATGCAACAAATTCAAGTTTTGATTTGGCAAGTATTTCTGGATTATTATTTCGAAAATGTTTTCTCTGCAGATATGAAGAGATTATATTAATGTATTACTATTATAGAGTGATGGTTAAGAAGTTAGTGTCTCTAGACAATTCACTAGTTTAGTGAGGTCACTCATCACAAGGTTCAGAAGATTTATGACCTTGTGTCAGAATAATCTTTGCAGAATAAATATTCTCTTTAACAAATTGAAAACTTTGTACATATAGACATAGTTTTGAATTCTTTGTTTAATGATATAAATTTCAATGGGTTATTTAATGTCAAAGATAACCTTGCAGAACAGTAGGGATACTATCTAACTCATAGCTGTGAGGGATTAGGGGTTTCGAATCTTTCACAAGTGAATTAATATGAAAATGAACATAATTGTGCAACTTCAAACTTACATAAAATACAATGTCACTGTCCAACATGTTAGCCACTATGCCAGAAAAACATTGAACAAAAAATTATTAGTCCAGGTTAAAAGTGCAGTAAGAGTAACTCAAAGCTGAACTTTTTTAGACCAATTTTTTCTGATGCAAGTAACATTAGGGAATGAGAAAATAGAAAGTTAATTTAAAGAATTTAATTGTTGTTAAGCAAAACTATTTACCCAATAACACCAGCATCAGAAAAATAAAGTTTGAATAGTTTGGATTCAGGTTACCCTTACCATACTTTTAACCTGGACAATATCTGTTCCATTTAAAATAAACAAATTGAAAATATTTTTGAACTGATTTTTAGGCAATCTATGATAAAAGAATGACACATTAAAAGTATACTGAATTATTTCCTGCAAAAGGTTAAATTTTTCTATATTTCCTGAGCAACATTTTACAAAAAGCAATATCACAGTGAGTGACCTGAATTAAGAATGACCAAGTCATTGTTACATCTTTATCTAACAGGATTCAGAAGAAGGAGGCACTTGAGAAGAAAGAAATTACAAATTAATTTTTAGACATTGAAATCATTTCATCTTAATGGATACATTAGGAAAGAAAAACTTTTGAAATAAATACCAAGTAAAAAATCAGAGAATTTTTGGTGCTTTTAAATTTACTTCACTAAATGTAAATTATAGAAATTATCCAAGAACTTTGGCTTTCTTTTCTCTTCCTACTTATCAAAAGTATTTCTTAATTAATTAATTGCTATTATTTTGTTTTTTATTGAAAGTAAGCATAAGTATATAGTAAGGAGTGTCATCTTTTTGCTTGCATTCAAACAGGAAAAATGATAAAGCTTCAATTTGAAAAAAAATTTTCCTGTTACTTCTGAGAAAATTATAATTGTACATGAATTGAATTTATTTTATTTTCTCTCCTATCTTTATTGTTGCAATAATCATAAAAATCATCAACAGCAGCAGTATTATTATTATTACCATAAAAATACTACTCATAAAATTTATATATATATATAGAGAGAGAGAGAAAGAGAGAGAGCGAGAGAGAGAGAGAAAGTGAAAAACTCATTCTATGGCTATTGTATTTGATTGATATTCATAGGTTATTTTGTTTTTCTTACACAATGGTGCACTAAAGTCATGTGCCATTTTGCCATTTAAATACGGATTCCAAATATGTTTGAACAATTCCAGCCGGATATTTCATCAAGAAGGTGCAGGATGCTATCCCATCCTCAATATGAATGCATGTTTTATTATTTAACACCATCCCGAGTGACAAAAGAAACAACAATGAAATATTTGTTCAACTTAGAAATGAATCAGTTGATTTATTTGTTTCTTACCCATCAAGACATTTGGATTAAAATGATGACTTCAGTGAACAAAGACAGACAGTAAGAAAATGTTTCATATTTTATAAATCATTTTTTCCTTCATACAATTTGTTTAAAAGTTTATATTTATTTCCTAAATTCCAAAAATCATATAAGTTTTCTAAATAAAAATTCCAAGAAGCCTTTTACATTATCCAGATTTATTTGAACTGTGAAAATTTTCTCAGTCTTTAAACAGCAATTTGTTTCAAAAAAGTAAAAAATCTTGATTTAATTTTTTTTACCTATGAAATGTTACCAGAAATAATAGTCACCTAACATTATTTTTACTTTTTAAACTATGCAAAAAAAAAATAAAACAAAATTTGAGTTTGATTTTCAATACTAATTATGTTGATATATCTAATTTGAATATTTGATACATAATTCTGCTTAATCTCATGTTAATCTTGATTATAACAAGCAAAAGCCCCAACAATTTCTTTGAAGTAGTTCAAATATGACAAATATGTAGAGACTTCAAAAATAGCTAAATATATTAGTTATATATATATATATATATATATATATATGCGTGTGTGTGTATGTGTGTGTATGTGTGTGTACTGACACATAGATAGATAAGGAATATACTAAGATAGATAGATAGATAGATATCACTGAATATATTTAACTAGGGTTTTCATTTGATGTAGATTTTATTTTTTTCATATTTAAAGAAACTATGCACACACTAAAAATATTTCTGTATTAAGCAGGAATTTACCAACATAGAATTAAATATTATTTTTTGTTTTTCACTCATTTCAATTTTTAAGTTGACTTATTATTTTTATTTTCTTTACAAAAATTTAATATAACATTTGGTCTAGAAATATTTACACATCTGTTGAGTTAAAAAATATGTAATTTTTTGAATTTTTTTTTTCAATTTTAAACCAATAAATTTGTACACACACACACACACACACACACACACACACACACATGCATGCACACATACACACACACGCTGACACACACACACATACACACAGTGTAATAATTCAAATAATTTAGAATAAATGTAATGTAATATAATTCTCATCAAGTTTTAAAGTTAATCTTTAGTCAGTTTGCAGGTTGAGGATGGAGGTTATACTTGAATGCTAGATTCATAATTTATTTAAGCAGTTTCTGGTATTATTTGGTGTTTAAAATCAAAATTACAGAGTTTTTTTCATATGATCTTCTGTCCTTGTAAATTAACATTTATTTATTACAAGTACTTTTGTCACTGTTATTTGAGGAAAAATCAATTTATATATGCATACATAGTTAGACTATGTATTTGAATATATTTCTTTTAAGACAACACAAACCATGTTCATATTTTTGTGGAATCCAGGAGTAAACCCAGGGTTTGGAATTCCTCTGCTCAACTAAAGTTTCAGTTGTCATTTTAGAGTTATGAATAAATTTAAAGTAGTTATTTTCATCATCATCATCATGTCGCGCCGTCCGCGCGGACATCCCTGACCGTCTCTCGCCATTTCTCCCTATCACTCATCGCCTCCGGCAGGTCTTCAGGATTACAACCCGTGTCCTCACATAGCTGCTGTATGTAAGTTCGTGCTGGTCGTCCCACACTTGCACATCCATGAGTGGGGGTCCACAGGAGTACATCGCTTATGAGCTCGTCCTTGCTTCTCCAGCAGTGTCCCGCGTGTCGGGTTCGTCGAACTTGTATAGTTTTTGTGATGGGGGGCAAGTGTCCGTATAGTTGGAGTCTCGTGGGGTGTTGTCGCCAGGACTTGTTTAATACTGCTCTCAACATTCTTGTGTAATTTCCGTCCAGCCTCCTCTCCAGCCGCTTCGTAAGCGTCCATGTGGTGCATCCATATAGCAGTATCGACACAACCGCTGCCTGGAAGAAACTGCGTTTCATTTTATCTGTTAGGTCCGACTTCCATATGATCGAGAGCCTATCGATAGCTGTCCATGCCTTCGTCAGTCGTGTGTCGATGTCCTTCTCGGTTGATGAGACGCTGCTTCCTAGGTAGGTGAATTTGTCGACTAGTTTCAGAGAGGCTCCGTCTAGTGTGGCAATGTTGCCTGTTTGGTTGTAACACATATATTCGGTTTTGTTTGCATTGACATGTAGGCCAATGCCAGCTGCAGCTCGTTCCAGACTATGTAGTAGTGTCTCTGCTTGATTAGGCGTATTCGCTAGTAACGCCAAGTCATCAGCGTAGTCGGCGTCCGTGATTGTTTTTGCGGGGTACCTTTTGCTTCTTCTCTTAGTCAGCTCAAAGCCATTTTCTCTGATTTTGTCGATCGAAGTCCTAAGCACATAGTCTAGACAGATGATAAAGAGGTACGGGGCTAGTGTGTCTCCTTGTAGTACTCCTGCAACAATGTCGAAGTATTCCGTGTCTCCATCTGGTGAACGTACTTTTACTTTGGTGTTTCTGTAGAGAATCATTATCGCTGCTACGGTTTCTTTTGGTAGGCCGTAAGCTAGTAGGATTTGCTCCATCTTCCCTCTGTGTATGGAATCGAAGGCCTTGGTAAAGTCGACAAATAGTAATGTCGCCTGTAAGTTTTTTGCCCGAACGCCTTCCAGGATTCTACGGATGGTCAGTATTTGTGAGGTTGTGGATCTATTTCTCCGGAAGCCATTTTGGTTTTTCCTAAGGATGTTTTCCATTTTGGGTTCTATGCGGTTTCGTAGTAGGGCATTGTAGATTTTGGCTGCTATGGATGTAAGTGTTATCCCTCGGTAGTTCTTGGCTAGTCCGAGGTCGCCTTTTTTAGGGAATGGAAGGATGCATCCCTTCGTCCATCGTTCTATCCTATTTTGACTATAGACTGCGTTGCATTGCCGGAGCAGTATATCGTCGAATTGTCTCGTCTTCCACACTTCTGGGGGGATCTCGTCTAGCCCCGCCGCTTTCCTATTTTTAATTCTTCTGAGAACCGTGTCGAGTTCTTCTTTGGTGAAAGGACCTAGTTTTACGTCTAATTGCTTACTAATAATTCTGGTGATCGGTTCATCCGTTATTTCCGGTGGGTTTCCTAGTAGATTTTTGAAATGCTGTTCCCACAGTTTTATTCTTTCTTGTTGGCTTGCAGCTTTCAATTTTGCTTTGGCTGTGCTCTTTCTTCCACTTACTTCGTTTATTGTTTGCCAGGCTATCCTGGATTGCCTATCTTCCACCGAGTCTCTAATCTTATCTATCTGATTTTGTACGTATTCTGCCTGTTCTTTTAGGTATATTCCTGTTAATTGATGTTGCGCCTTTTCTAGTTCTCGTGCATTTGTATTTGTTGGGTTCTGTTGATAGTTTTTGGAGGCAGTCTTCACAAGTGCACGTTTTTCTCTAGCCGCTAGCGTTTCCCAAGGGACTCTATATTTAGTTCTAGGTTTTGTTGGAATACACTTTTCTGCCGCCTCCAGGTGCGCTTCTACAAAATTTTCATATTCGTCATTTGGGGTGCCTATTTCTACCTTCTCTTGTAGTGCTTCGAATCTGTTTCTTAATTCTAATGCATATTTGTCTCTAATATCTCTGTTGTTGAGTAGGGCCCAGTCATAGTGCTTGGTCGTGGCTTTACGTGTGGCGTTTTTTCTTAGGCTTAGTCGTACTTTGGCCGTAACTATTCGATGATCGGAGGACACACCCTCGAAGGAGGAGTATGCCTCGCAATTCATCGCACTGTTTCTCCATTTCCTGTTTATAAGGACGTAGTCTATCTGTGCTTTACTCTTATTTGCGTATGTGTAGGTCCATAATTTCCCCTCCCTTTTTTGAAAGTTTGTATTGAGGCAGGTTAATCTATTTTCTATCATGAAATCTATTAAATGCTGTCCATTCCTGTTAGACGTGTAGTGTAGGCTGTATTTGTTGTGTCTGTTTTTCCCGATTTGTGCATTCATATCTCCGCCAATGACTAGCAGGTTGTGTTTCGGAATGCTACGTACTAGGGAGGATAGATCTTCGTAGAAGGTGGCTATTTCGTTTTCTTCGCTAACATTGGTAGGGCTGTAGCAGGAGATAATTGTTGCTTTGGGGTTGCCATTAAACGTTGCGGCCATCATCCTAGGTTGTATTCTCTCAATGCTGTTCAGTGTTTTTAACGCTCTCGGTCCTAGAAGTATTCCCACCCCTCCTACCGATGCATTGACAGAGTTTTTCCATGCCGATACAGTCACCAGCATCCATCCATTTCCAGTTTCGTGATACTTGATATCTTCGGTGTGCGTGTATCGGTGCTCTTGTATGCAAATTATATCTCATTCATAAAAAAGAATGACAAGAGAACAGTATAATATAAAATTTGTTTCTAATTTTTATAACCTGAAGATTTTTTTTGCAACAGTGACTTAGAATGAAGCCTCATATCAATCTCATATAGCCTATATTACAAATGTAGGTCTTATGAATCTTCATGCCAAAGTGACATCAGTAGATGGCTCATTTATTATTATACATCTGTTAATTGATATCTACTTGTCAACTTTTTAAGTTGATATGAAATTTTCTTTCTGGTAAAAAATGAATACAGGAAAAATAGGGGTTTTTTTTGGAGGACAATAAGTGTAAAATAAAAATCAATTTTATGCTCCAATATTTCCTACCTGTTTTAGAAGATTTTAGTTGGTTGTTTCTCTTGATTGAAAATTTTGTCATCATTTTGATGCTAGTACAGTGAGAATCAATTTAACCTCTTCTCCTTCTACATTGCAAGACTGAGTGGGATATGAGATTGTGTTCATTAGAGAAACTCTTCCATAAACGGGTGAGAGGGACAAAAAGCAATTTAGCCCAGGCATAAGTTTATAATTTCCTCGTTTTAATGCAACTTGGAAGATACTGCTATGAAGGATGGACCCAAAAAGCCAAGACAAAGAATCTTCCTGGCCACAAAATATTGGGAGTTTACATGTGGTGGGTAAGTATATAAGAATAAAAATGATAAGGTTTAATCCTTAAAACCCCAATGACTGATTTACTGGCCTAATCCAGTTTGATAATATACCCTAGTGGCACTTTTACCTGCCTTGGATATTACTCACCGAAACATAACAAATTCCAGCTAATTGAGGAGGTTTCGTTCAAAGGGTTAAGAATTAAATGTTTCTTTACCACCTAGTTCTATTTCAAAGATTTAATACCGTAAATATTGGTTTTGTTTCATAATAAACTTACATTTTGGGAACTTGCCATTTTTAGAAAATCTCAAACCAAGTGTTTATTCTCATTTATAAACCCTGCCATGATTAATCATCTCATAATAACTGTATGATTTACTTTAAAAGTATTGAAAGAACTAAAAATCATTCAATAGTTGAAACTCTAATTTTCCATTTTTATTTCAGGAAATTTAAAGTAGAAATCTTTAAAGGAATCTGTAAACTCGTCAACAAATGCTAAACCAAGACATTCGACTTTGGCTTAAGTGTTCAGATTTTTCCCACTTTGTAATATGTCTTTAAAAGACAGCTTATTATTTACCGTATTATTATTCCTCTATCTTAACCCATCTTCCTCTACAGGATGTAGTCAAACATACAAAATACAGGAGGAAATACCCAAAAATACATTAGTCGGAGATTTACGAAAAACATTTTCAGACGATAAAAATGATTTAAGTTTTGTGTTTCCCAAGGAAGATAATGAATATACTGACCTTTTTCACATTGAAAAGGGATCTGGCCGATTATTGACTGCTCAACAGATTGATCGCGAATCATGGTGTGAAAGTGAAATTGTTGAATGTAAGCTAAACATGAAACTGGTAAAAATTTCGTCATCCAGTGACAAAGTAGATATTTGTGATCTGATAATCATTGTTGTTGATATTAATGATAATTCCCCGTTTTTCGAAAATGCTATAATGTCAAGAGAAATTGATGAATCTTTGAAAATAAACAGTGTCATCCATCTTAAAGGCGCTCATGATCTTGATGCAGGAGTTAATACAGTAAAGTTTTATGAATTACTAAATGAAAATGATAAATTTGCTTTGAAATTTGATGAAAATGGACTCCTTGTGGGATTAGTCTTAAAAAGTGCATTAGATCATGAAAAAAAAGATTTTTATAATTTAACCCTCGTTGCAAAAGACGATGGCAATCCACAACGAAGTGGTTCAGTAATTGTAAACTTATCGGTGAAAGATATCAATGACAACAAACCGCAGTTTGCAAACGACTCTTATAATGTTGACATTTATGAAAACACTTCAATTTCATCAACAATACTGACGTTGACAGCCAAAGACGCAGACTCTGCTCAAAACGGTCAAGTTGGTTACAAATTTCTCTATAATGTAAATCAAAATACTAAGAAGATCTTTTTAATAAACGAAGACTCCGGAGAAATCATTCTAAAAAAAAAAATTGATTATGAAAAAAAATCGAAATACTCATTTAAAGTGGTGGCATTCGATTATGGATTTCAGCCTCAGTCTTCGATTGCCACAGTGAATATTAATGTTCTAAATATCAATGATAATAAACCTGATATTTTTATACTTCACGTGTCCGACAACGTATCCGAATCTGATAAAATAGGACACACAATTGCACGCATTTCTGTTTCTGATAAAGATGACCAGAAAAATAGCGTCAATTGCTCACTCAGCAATTCTTATTTTAAACTTGATGCCGACCTGAATAAAATTATGATTGCCAAACCATTAGATTTTGAGAAACAACCAATTCATAATGTTTGTATCCTGTGTCATGATTATGGTGACCCACAACTTCATAATCATAAAACTTTTCAGGTGCATGTCCATGATGAAAACGATAACCCACCTGTATTTAAAAACCCTATTATTGTTTCTCAGTACGAAAATAAAGAATTTCAAGCATTCAAAATTGTCGCTGACGACCGTGACTCGGGGATCAATTCTGAAAAATCCTATCAACTGTTCAATGATTCTGTGAGTTTGTTGTTCAACATCAGCCACGAAATCGGACTCATTACAACAGATGTAAAATTTGATAGAGAAAATATTTCCGAACTGCAGTTCAAAGTTCTAGCCATAGACAAGGGTAATCCTTCTTTGACGGGCACAGGAACGATTATTTTGCGTATTCTTGACGTCAACGACCAAGTACCGACTTTTCCGGAAGACTATTACGAGTTTCACGTAAAGGAAGGACAAGATTCTTCAACGTTCATCGGACAAGTTGAAGCTCAAGATTTAGACATTGAAAAAAATGGACGGTTATTCTATTGGATATCCAAAAATAATGAATCGTCAGATTATTTTAATGTTGTACAAGGAAGTTTAAAAACTAAAAGAACTCTAACTTACTCAAAAAATCTCAGGTATGATTTTACAGTTTTTGTCAGCGATCATGGAATTCCACCGCTTTCTTCATGGACAAATGTTACAGTTTTTGTGGATGATATTAATGATAATTTTCCGTATTTTGTGTATCCAACGATGAATAACAATTCAATTTCAATCATTTATGAACTAACAGCGATAAATAAACCGATTGCCCAAATTATTGCCCATGATGAAGATGATGGTCAAAATGCAGAATTGTCATATTTTCTTCTAAACTCACCAGAATCCCCTGATCTCTTCCGGATTAATCATTCCTCTGGGGAAATAATGTTGGTGAAGAATAAAAATGTCAGAGCGCAACGGAAGCCTATTAGACTCAATATAATTGTAAAAGATCATGGTAATCCGAGTCTTCAGAACTCTTCAACATTTTTCGTAACAGTGGATTTTGGAAATCAAACATCACCTCTCTATGATATTAATAATCTTCCAGACGAGCAGAACAGGCATATAGGCATCATTTTAGGAATTGTTACAGCTTGCTTAATTGTCTGCGTGATTATTGTTATATGTATAGTAAGAAAAATTGACATTAACAGACGACGCTATCCACCTAAAAAGTTTGAAGATGTTGCCATGAAGAAATCTTTTAAAAAAAACCAGTGTCCACAGGTATCGTTGAATCTTCCGAAATCTTCTGAGCCCGCTGACAACCCATCACAGGTAAGTAAATGTTATTTCTAATAGCTGCAAGTAAATAATTAGAGTAATTGTTGCATGTGTTATTCTTTAACAATAGTCTCTCCTTGAAAAAATTCAATAACACAGTTCCTTAGATTAAAAAAATGAACGAAGTATTAGCATGACTTGAGGTTTCCTTGAATTTTAACTCAACTTTGGCTAGTTAGGAGGGGGAATTCTTAATATAGATATAGGTGCCTACTCCTTGGGGAGACAACTATAGTTGAGATAAACACATAAAGAAGATCTCCCAGTTTTAGTGTTTATACATTTCTTCCTTAGAGTTATGAATAGATGTAGTCTGAGTTACATAGGTTTGCATGAGTGCCACGTATTGTGTAGTAGTTAGTGAGTCCGAATCTCAGTGAGTGCTCCATACTTTCAGCTTTGAATCACAACTTAGCAAAACGTTGAAAATAACTACAATAGGCTTCTATTCAGAACACCATATCGTAAGTCGGTTCTTAGTCGAATACTCCCTGTTGTAATAGTATGTATTTACCTCACCCCTCCACCAAAGGCAAGATGATACAAGGTCAATTTTTAAGCGGAGTAAAGCTGGGTTTTTTTCTCCAAGACTGGTTTCCTAGCCAAGTCTAAAAAAACTAGCCTGATTTACTATTTATCTATAATTGAGGAAGAATAGAATAATTCATGTCTTTCCCAAAGGCATTATCGCAAAGTGAAATGCAAACAGCCTCGTCCAAGATTGGAACTGTGGGGTATGAGGCTGAAGGTCACGGGCAAAGGGCAAGGCTGTGTTACCGTTTGATATCTGACTCCATATTTTGGTTAGTTTATTTTACCCCCACGTTGTCTGGTCGGTGTAATGCCATGCCCAAGAAAGTCCCAAAAGAATTATACAAAAAAAAGACAGCAACAGATAAGAGACGAAGACGTTTCTTTTATACTTTCCTTTATTTACTGGGTTCAACAACCATTTCGTGGGTGAGGGATTTTTTCCTGAATACATTGAAATGGTTGAATCCCCCAGTTAAGGTGTCAAAAATACGTTAATCGTTTCATGCATATGTTTGTCCTCATTTGGTATTTCGGGCTTCCATAAGGGTTAGTTTCTTTTGGAAGTTTGTCAAAGTCCGGTTGTTTTAGTTTGTAGTTCATTTGTGGGTCTTTTTATACTTCAGCATACTGTTGACCGAGAGAGATATGCTACTGGGTGAAAGGGACTAACCAACCCCACGTCCAAAGACGTATGCGTGGTGCCCAAACATCAGACAGAAAAATGGTGTTGTCAAATCGCTTGTCACCGCCTAAAAGAGAAAGAAAGCATGTTCCTCTTTGTCAAGAGGTTGCCCTTTTTCTTTACGCATGCGTCATCCCTTTATCTGGTAAGGGACCTCTGGGAGTTTCTGCAAATTTAAGTTTTCCTTTTTTTTTTAATTCAATTTAATTTTTTTTTATTTATTCGTTCCCAACAGAACTAGGGTCGCCGTCCACTATAATAACGATTATCATTATTATCATTATTATTTTTTGTAGTAGTTGAAATTGTAGTAGCAGTAGTAGTTTAACATCAATGACTTGAAAATTCTTCTTTTTTCTTTGCTTTTGAAGTCCATAGAACATAAATTGTTTCTTCTTTAATCAACCTATTGTGGTCAAAGATACGCGAGGGTTTCTACTTACGTTGCTTTGTGCTTTAAAAGTAATCAAATGTACGGATATAAAAGCTGACTTCTTACTTTGAAGATATCGATATTAAGTAATTGTTACATGAAACTGAGATAAGGCTGAGAATATCGTCTGCTAATGTTGTTATATTGATAGGAAAATTATATAAAAGAATGGGTGTTCGCCTTGCACAAATGATGGGAATTCTGTTTTATCTCGATTTCATCACGTCAGAAGTGTGCGCAGGTGTAACTCGATAATTACCCATATTTTGTTAGAGTCTACATTTTTTTACCATTTTTAGGGATCTTCTTTCAATCACATTTTCGTATTCATGAGATCGCTTCAATAAACACTGAAAAAACTTTCTGAAAACTCCCTTTTTAAAAAATGTAATCTATGTTCCACAAAAAGGGGGGTTATTTCTCAGAATTTTGTGTTTAACGATATGTTTAAGCCAATTTTCTTTGATAAAAAGTTATTTGCAAGTTCTTTGACGTTAAACATTCCTGTTTTCCTTCGGCATTAGCAGATCATATTTTCTCGAATTATAGTTATTTTTTCATTCAATACATTCTGCACATAAACTTTGTACCACATAGATAATTGACGAAACTACATCTCGTACCGGGTACCCCATATAATGTAATGGTTAGCAAACTAGATTATCAGAGTATTATTAATGAATTTAATTCTCACTATGGGCTCCATATGTCTAACCTTACGCCACAACAAAGCTAAATTTAATAAATAACTTCTCTATACTGTTTTGGTGATTATTGTTATCATACACTTCAACTGAGATGGGTTTTTTTTTACATTTTTTTTAATTTACTGAGCATGCATTTGCCCAGGTTGGAACACAACACTGAGTGAGAATAGAGCTCACTAACTATGAGGCCACTCAAGACGCCTCAAAAATAAATATTTGTAGGTTAGATTTGACATATGGAAACAAACATGGAATGCTTAGTAAAGATTAAACTTGCTGCTCCGTGAGACAAGCTTGTAAACCATCACAACACGACCACTAAATGCCCTTAAAATCTTTAAGGAAGCTTTTTTACATTTACATCAGTTTTATCCCTCCCTCCCCCCCCTCTCTCTCTCTCTCTATATATATATATATATATATCACCCTTGCATTATTAATAAAACACGATAAATAATTTTCTTGTGGTGTAATTGCTATCGTCGTAGGAAATGGACACGATGAACCGAGTTCAAATCCTGGATGAAACTGTTTGCATTTTACATAGCGCTAATACCACAGAGAAAGATATAAATTCAACTATTCTCCCTCCAGATATGGGTTAATTGGAGGCTACACCGGGCTCTTTAACCTTGGTATAGCAACCTGTCTCGGAAAAGGAAAACTCTGAATTCAACCCTTTTAAACTGCGCTGAAAAATTGATCTCGTGTCGTATCCTGCCAATTCGGAGGTGGTTGGGTAAATACATAAACAATTGTCTTCCTTTGGATGCGGGAGCATGTCTTTGAACATCACGTGTCTGTTGGTCATATGAGAATTCAGAATCCTTTCATGCTCTCTTTTCGCTCCGGTCCTTCGACTGAAATAGATGTACTTTTTTTCATTTCTGTTCATGAAATAGACTTGGTTTCGAGTTAATGGTTTAGTAACCAGTTATTGGTAATAGTTAGGTGCTCAGGAGAATATCCCCTTGTTCTTTTCATTTGTTTAGTGATGGTGAATCATTGGATATACTGATGCAAAAATTAGACCTTGATGAGTTAGGACTAGACTAAATATCCTTCCTAGTAGCAAACCTTTGCCAATAACTGGTAACCCAACTAATAATAAATTTAATAGCTGTGATAGCGGAGTTCAAGACATCTGGTATTCTTTGTCATTCAGAATATGCAGTAGGCTCCTTTCTCTGAGATAAAACTTTGAGCAAATGCCAGAACTCACCCATCGTGTTGGCGAGGCTAGAATATGTCGATTGCATCCCTAAAAAAGGAATAAGACTCCCACAAATACAGTATCCTATGCACAACACTAAACTGTGTCTGGTGGTGAAGTTCTAGATCTGAAGCTTTGATTGCAATTACTCCCAAGTTCACTCTAACCTGGAGCGGTTGTGTTCTTAGGGTCCAATCTATAGGTGAGATAGGTTTCTTCGAAATTTATTAGAATGAAATGGAAATACTTGAAACCATTTAATTGTATGCAAATAAATTATTATCCTTATTTTACTGATTGGAGAGTTTTTCACGCCAGTGTTAGCTGATGGTTTTTCACAGTTGTGCGTAATGCTAGAAGTGCCATGTAGGGATCTTGATTGGTTTTTATGGCTTTTTCAGTGCTTTCGTTATGATTTGAATGTTTCTCTCTACCATGCCATTTGATTGGGGGTAATTTGGGCCGGTAGTTTTATGCTTGAAATCCCATTTTTTTGGCACATGTATCGAATTCTGTTGATTTGAATTCGGGTCCGTTATTACTAACCAGGATTTGAGGAATTCCTAGTTTTGAAAATGAATGTTTTAGTTTTTTGATGATTGTTGCTGATTGACAGTCATATTTTATGTACATCAAAGTACCTCGTCGTGTAATCTATAATGTTTAGGTATGATTTGGCATGGAGATGGGAGATGTTTGCCGCTACCTTTGTCCATGGGGTAACAAGTATTTCATGGTTGATGATAGTTTCTGCTGGTGGCTGATTCCTGTGATTGATACATGCAAAACATTTGCTTTAATTTGGGCATTTATGCCTGGCCAATATACATGTTATCTGGCTCGCGCAATGCATTTCTCTATTCCTAAATGTCCTGTATGGATTTTATGAAGTACCTCACTGTGGAGTGAGCTGGGTACTACAATTCGGGTGCCTTTTAGGACAAGTCCTTTGACGAATGCTAGCTCGTCCCGAATGGAGTTATACGGTTGGATGTTGGATGGTATTTTCTCTTTTGAGGGCCATCCCTTTTTTGTACATCCGATGAGTGCTTGTAGTGATGGATCACTCGCAGTGGCTTCCTTATATGTGTTGAGTTTGTCATCTGACATTGGATAGTTTTTTATTATTGCGTGTATACAGGTTCCCATGTCAGTCTCAGGTATTTCTGAATTTGTGCCTTTAAGGTATGCGCGAGATAGAATGTCTACAACAACTGCGTCACGCCTGGTATGTACTTTATTTCGAAGTCGTACGGTTGTAGGGCTAGCACAAATCTTTGGATTCTCGGAAGCGATTGATAAGGGACTTTGAAAATATTTGCTTTTGTGGTTTATGGTCATTTTCAATTATAAAATGTGTACCATATATGTATTGATGGTATTTTTACAAGCAAATACAATGTTCCGGGCTTCACTTTCTATGGAACAGTAATTTTATTCTGCTGGAGTTTTGGCACTTGATGCAAAAGATATGGGTTTCCATTCCCTACTATGCATTTGCTCTAACACTGCTACAAGTCCGTATTTACAGGCATCTGTGGTGATTTTTGTTGGTAAGTGGGGGTTGTACCATAGGTTGGCTGATTATTATTTTTTCAAGATTATCTACAGCTTCAATTTGTGGCTTGTCGAACGACCATTTTACATCTTTCCGTTGTGATAATACCCCGGCCGGCCGACCCCCGACTATCCCAGCTCCTTTAAACCACTAATGGCCATTAGATCAGATCGTCTAGTGGTTTCTCTCATTTCTGACCAGGGGCATTACACATTTCTTTACAGATACGCAAAACACAACCGAGAGGATGGAAGAAAAGAACAAACGAACAAACACGAGCTTGGGTTAGCTCCAAGTGCCAGAAGAGGGAAATCCATGTGACACTTTTGTGCACCTCTCCGTACATTTGCAGGCTACTGCAGACGTGTATTTTGCGCGAAACTTCCACAAAGCCACAAGGAATGCTGACTCATCTCTTGACTGTCTTCTCTGCCCTGCTTCCATCTTCTCACTGCCTCCTTCTGCTGACTGTGTCCTTCTCTGGACGGCTATCTCAAGCTGACTGTTCTCTTCTGTCCTCCTTTGTCAACTGACTCTCTCTGTCTTTTCTATGACCTTCCTTCCCTCCTTCACTTCCGGTCTCGCAGGAGATATCGCCCACATTCCACTTGTGTGGGTTTCGCGTCAAAACAGACAAAGAGATTCTCTGACCGGCACCAACACAAACGGAAATGAATGCTACCTCTTGTGTCACACTGTAGAAGTTGGCAAAGTCTGTTGAAAACGAGTGGCAGTCTATTTATGTGCTCCTCCATTGTATTCGACCATACTGTAATGTCATTTTGGGAGGTTTTGTTTCATCTATCCCTTCTATGATTTTTGCAACCTCTTTTCGGAACACTTCACTAGCGCTGTGATTTCCGTAAGGTAAACGAGTGTAGCGAAATCGTCCACAGGGTGTGTTAAACGTTAACAGCCGTGAGCTTTTTTCGTCAACTTTTATCTACAGTACCCATTCGTGGCATCGAGCTTGGTAAAAAAAATTGGATTCTGCATCTCCGCAAATATTTCTTTTGCTGTTAAAAGTTTGTAGTGTTCCCTTTTTATTGCTTTGTTTAAATCTTTTTTTCCTAAACATAAGCGTAATTTTCCGTTAGGTTTTATGACTGTGACAAGGGAGCTAACCCAATCAGTTGGATCTTTTATCGGTTGAATAATTTCTAGTTTTGTCATTCGTCTTAATTCAGCTTTTAATTTTGCTTTTAAAGCAAATGGTACTGTTCGTGGAGGATGTATTACTGGTTCTATGTCTTCGTCGAGTGTAATGTGATGAGTTGACGGTAGAGTGCCAATTTTGCTAAAGCAGCCGTCGAATTTTTCTATCAACCCCTGTAGACTGTATGACTCATTTTTTATTTTGAAGATTCTTTTATTAAATTTAATTCTTCACATGTCCTCGCACTGAGAACAGGTTTTCGGTTGATGTCTGCTATTATGAATGTTGCACGTATTTTTATTGTTTAGCTTTATCGGGAATTTTCCTAATGTAGGAATTTCTGTGTTGATATAAGCTCGGAGACTGACTGAAATTTTCTTTAATTCCGGTTGTGGAGATAGTATTTTGTATATCTTGTTTGGCAGTACATTTATTTCTGCTCCGAAGTCAAATTTAGAATTTATTTCAATATTGTGAATGTTTATAGTTGCAGTCCATCTATCTGGCTCTGTTTTTCCCACTGTGTTTACTTCTTGTGGTTTTTGTTTAATTTCCGACGAGTTAAGTATTGCATTTTTTTCGTGATGTGTACTGCTTTTTATATTCGCTATTTCAGAATACCTTTGTTCATAACTAGTGCCTTTTCGTTTCTTTAGTACTTTGTCCAGCTTGAATAGTTTTGACTAAAGTCGAGTCTGGTTGCATAAATAAATGTTCCCTTCGCCGTGAATCTTTGATATATAGAATACAGATTTTTTTACCCTTAAAATAACCAACCCCAAAAACATATATAAGAACATTCTAGAAATTTCAGCTCAAAATCGCATTAATATTAAAGTTAGATTTTTTAATATTTTTCAACCAATCAGCTAAAAACACAAAATAAGAACATTCAAGAAAATCCGGCTCAGAAACTAATTAACAGAAAATTTTTAGGCTCTGAAACAAATAAGTAAATATACGAATCTGATGGGTCAAGAAATGTCTGCGCACTTGAATTTTAGGACCTGCAATAAAACCTAACAATATCCTATTTTTTAATCCACTTTAGTGACCCAAAAAAGTATAGATAACGAAGAATTTAATTAACTAAGTCATTCATTCCTTCGACCTCCAAAAGCAATTCCACTATCAAATTAATTCCTTCCACGGCCAAAAGTTAATTCCTTCGACCACCAAAAACCCATTCCACCGCCAAAAGTTCATTCCTTCGATTACCCATCAAACACAGGACACGGCGAAGAAACATACGACCTTCTTTTACCGACTACTAGGTGCGACACGTTGTCGCCTAAGATCATAAGAAAACACACGTGCTGACTTAAGAAAACAAAGACCCGTACTTACAGTCCATCACTTATATACATACACACATACCCATGTATATAAGTAAAGCCAAAATTTTTATCCTCCTTACTTCAGCTAACTATGGACCCATTCATTTGATAGACTTTACCAACATGTAAACACACACGGGCGAACAATCCTATTTTCATTCAACTGGCCACAACTGTATTTCCTACCAAGGCTGCTCGTACATAACATGAACTTTGTATGTCTTCTTATTTTTATCCTGTTTGTAATGAGTATTGAATTGTTTGTTTCTTAATGTTCGTTTTTGTCATATTCCATTTGTTTACGTGCTTGTAAAATTTGTGTCGTATTTGTGGGAATTAAACCTAAAAATAATACCCGTAAAATACGGACGGGGAATCACTCACACCCACTCACTACAGATACCACATATTATGATGTTGTATGAGACTGTCAGTAATGTCACCAAGCTCACTTTCTTTTGCTTTGTGACGAGGTTCAGTCACATAGTCGTCAAATGTTTTATTTTCCGCTTGTTTGCAAGGGAAAAATCTGTGTTGTGTGATGGTTAAGTTTTTTTTTTTTTTTTTTTTTTTTTTTTTTTTTTTTTTTTGGCAGTATGGGTCAAACTGTGCTAATACAATTTCTAGGTTTATTTCATCTTATGGTGAGTCAAAGGCAAATATAGAGTAGATTTCTCTACCTTTTGGACCTATACAAGTGAAAAAAATTGAAGCGGTCACTTTACCTGGTTTGGTGTCACTTTCTGTTGCTTGTAGGAAGAAGTTGAATTAGTTTTTCCATATTTTCCGAGCTGCTGGTAGGTTTTCCTGTGAGAAATTTAGGAATTGTGGTAGAGGTGAATGTTGCATCATTTTTTTTTTCTTTTGGTTCTTTTTTATAAGAGAATTTTGTTAACTCCTGACACCATTAAATATGTTCGGAATTCCGAAGGTCTTGTGCTGAAACAAAGAATAATGATAAGACCGGAACACACGCGTCTAGCGTTAAAGCTGTGAAAAAGAAATGAGTAGAGTGTTACTTACGTCTTGCGGGCTCCGTTTCAGGTGATATATTGGCAGACATGAATGTCTATCAGCCTCTGATATTTATGGTCAGAGTTGAGAGTAGGAGGAGTGAGAGTGAGAGGTGAACACAACCTATATATTCAGGTTCAGTCAGCTCTCCTCGTCATTCGAACTCGTGTTACCGAAGACACCAGACCAGACCAGACCATTATTTTTCTACCCCAGAAATTGGGATAGTCCTGTTACCAGACCTAGTTGGGCGGGTCGCTTAAAGAGCAATTCTTTTTTGCAACCCTGATTACTGCCTGCATTTTAAGTATCGCCCTGATACAATTTTTTTTTTCGACATATTGCAAAAAAGAATTTTTTCAAGAATTTCTCTCTAGTTTTTGCTGAACTGTTACCTAATTGGTCTTCTACATTCTCAACATGGAGGTTTCCAGGGAACAGATCCTTAGACGGATGACCGTACAGAAAATCAAGGTTGAGGAACGGTTGAAGCTGTGCCATGGGGATAGAGTGACCCCACAAGTTTATGCTACCTTCCGCAAGGATATTTTGGAGTATATTCATGAAATGGAAGTATGTATTACTAAGCTGGAATTGTCTCACACACCAGAGACAGATGTACTGGAAACAGAGGTTAATTGGGCCACCCAACTTATGGAATACCATATAGAGCTGGGTGGACTGGATGATTCCTTGGCTGTACCAGCTGCCAGTTCTTTCATGAATACTTCTACTTCGACATCAGGAAGAAGTTCAGCTTCCTTTATAGTTAAACCTCCACAGATACAGATCACCGGCCCAACATTCGGTGGTCCCGAGATGGCTACTGATCACATGAGTTTCCAAAATTTTTTGTCGAGATTCGAAAACTGTGTGGTTGGTGTGGCTAATGACGCTGAACACCTAAATTTTTTGAAATGCTTCCTTACCGACCGAGCCTTGCGGCTAATCAACCATCTAAGCTGCACTGACACAAACTATCATCGTGCCCTTTCTTTACTGAAAAAGGAATACTTGAATATCGATGAGATCATTGATCAAATATTCCAAGACATATTGGATTACCTACCAAAAGAAGGAGATTTCCTACTCGGAATTTGGCAAGTTCATTTCCAGGACTGCATCTCTCTTGGAGGAGTTAAGAAACACCTATTCCTGCGACTTTTCTGAGGATAATTCAGGTGGTGCTCGGTTAATGGCCAAGATCCTTTTTCTGAAATTTCCCAAGGAGCTAAAGGGGGAAATGGTTGGGTTGACCGGGAAGAGCATTCCATCCTTGTCTTCCATACTGGAGCTCACAGGAGAGGCAATTAAACGACTACAGGTCAAAATAGGCACATCTGCTAATTCTTCTTTAGATACTGGACGGATTTCTTCTCAGGGAGTGGCACATAGACCCAAGAATACCTTCTCTTTCCATATCGGTGCCGGCCCTCAGACGTTGCCTGGGTATTCTCGAAGCTTGCCCCCCATTTTGTTTGTGACTTTTTTCAGGGGGAAGAAGTCTGTCGCTGTTAATTGCCTCCTGGACACAGGCAGTGGGAGGTCGTATCTGTCTGCTGAGGTGCTGCGTGTCTGGGGTTCAATAGAGACAATTGGCATGAATTGCCAGATTAGATTATCCACCCTGCTTGGCGAGTGTGATCAAACGTTCAAGGAAATGGCTCTAGGAATCGATTTGGGTTGTGGAAACCCAGTTACATCTCACGTTTTAGTAGCCGAGTCGATAGATTTGTCTGTCCGACTGACAAATTTGGAACCTTTGTTAAATGCCTTCCTGGATGCTAAATGTTCCCTGGCCGGGAAATTTGAGACTGGCTCTGACTTTATACCGATCAAGGGTATTATCGGTTTGGACCTCCTGCATCAATTGGGCCCCTGTCAGCTTGTTCCTTGTTTGAAGGGCTGGGCCTTTACCACACCAGCAGGTGTTGTTCCATTTGGAGCCGTGGAATCCTTCTTCTCCAACGATCAAACTCCTCACGAGGTGGCACATCTCTCGTTTAACTCGGTAATGACACAAACTACTAAAGTGAAATCATCCCACCTGTGTTTTGTTCTCGAAAGCCAACCCTCTTACCTAGACCCCCAGGCAGAGTTCTTCACTGATAGTGAAGTACAGAGGGGGTTAGAACAGATATTCAACTTGGAATCTCTGGGAATACATGATGAAAATCACTTCTCTGACTATAATCAAGAGCAGGTGAGGCACTTTCAAAATGCCATAGAGTTCAAGGATGGCAAGTACTATGTGGAGCTTCCCTGGCATGCTGACAAGTTGGCCAGGGTCCCATCTAATCATGCGGCTTCCTTGCGTATCTTGGACCGGGTGACTAAGGACCTGATAAAAACAAATATGTCTCAGGACTACTTAGAAGTGTTCCAGCAGCAGGAGCGGGAAGGCATAATTGAGGAGATCTTCGTGCCCATCCATGAATCTGGGAATTATGTGTGGATACCACATCGACCTGTTGTTAGGTGTGACCCTACAGCTACGACCAAGATCCGTCCTGTGTTCAACTGCAGTCTGAAGACGGGTAACGGAATGTCTCTAAATGAAGCCGCCTACTCGGGCATCAACCTCACAGGAGACGTTAAATTTTTTGATGAGCTTCAGAGCTGATAATTACATTCTGTTGGCGGACATTCGAAAGGCATTCCTGGTGATTCGTCTCAGCCTGGAGGCTGACAAAAACAAGTTCTGTTTCTTCATCAAGGACGGGGATCATCTTCGATGTTTTCGATACTCTACACTGATTTTTGGATTCACTGCCAGCCCGTTCATTCTAGGATGTATTCTTAAATTTCATGCAGCTCGGTACCCATTAGATGATTGCCGTAAAATGATGGAAAACCGATTTTATGTGGATAACTTAGTTACAGCTGAAGCGGATCCACATAGACTTGTTGAATTATATTCCCTTACAAAGGAACGCCTGCAAGAGGGGGGATTTATTCTCCAGTCCTGTAATACCAATGTTGACGCCCTCCGAGATAGGATGAGAAGGGATGGTACGCTGAGTGTACATGACAAGGAATGGGAGAAGGTATTGGGGTATCGATACCATCCCCTTTCAGAAAAATTGCATTTGGCCCCTGTCCAGTGTGATCCTAGTGCCTCAACGAAGAGAAGGATCCTTTCTGAAACTTCAAAATTATTCGATCCATTATCTCTCTGCCTCCCTGTTACAGTCCGAAGTCGTGTTCTTCTTAGGACTATGTGGAGGAAACAGTTTGGTTGGAATGATCCTCTTCCTCCTGAGATTATGAGTAGTTGGAGGGAGCTTGCTAAGGACCTGTCAGGATTAAGTGATATTCATTTTGATAGACAAGCCCTTGTTTCAGGACAACCTGGCGACTAGTACATCTTTTGTGATGCGTCTAAGGAAGCTTATGGATTTGCGGCATATGTGGTACAAGACAGACGATCCTGCTTGCTGTTCGCTAAGGTGAAGGTTGCCCCAATGAAAGAAAAAACTTTGCCTGTATTAGAGCTAATGGCAGTTTATCTTGCACTAAAATGTCTGCCAACCATCTTGAGTAATTGTGAGCAGTTTGTTCCAACTAAGTTATGTGTGGCCACCGATGCCCAGGTGGTGTTGTCTTGGCTGTTATCACAATCTATGGCGAGCAAGAACATTTTCACCAAAAACAGATTGAAGGACGTCCTACGAATGAATCGTGAGATAGAATCTCAATATGGACTAAAACCTCTTTTTAAGTATGTGGTCACGACACAAAATCCAGCCAATATGATAACAAGAGGATTAACATTGAAGAGGTTTCTCTCCAATTTTAAATTTTGGTGTGCTGGTCCCCCTTGGCTAGGTGAATGACTCCTTCAGTGGCCTGTACCAGAGTTACTATGTTTAAATAAACGTTGCCGACAGATGGCTCGTGCTTCTATGAACTGTTCACTGGTCTTGGACCAAGAATGCCCTTCTGTCATACCCATCCATAGGTTCTCAACTTTTTCTCGTCTGCTGAGGGTTACTTCGTTGGTCTACAAGTTTTTGGCCATCAAACTGGGGCGTGTATATGGGACAACAATTCCAAGGCTACAATCTACTGGATGAGATTACTCCAGAGACAAGAATTTCCTGCAGAGATTGAGTATCTGAAGGAGCCTATGAGGAACCAGGAACCCATGCGAGTTCGCACTTTGCATCTTTTCCTGGATTCTGATGGATTAATCCGCTCTAGGGGAAGACTGAATCGATCATCACATCTTGCGTACGAGGTAAAAAATCCCATTTTGCTAGGGAAACATCACCCTGTTACAAAACTCGTTATTGTAGACCGTCATGTGAAATGTTCTCATTTTGGGAACTGGAGCAACCTTGGCTGAGTTGAGGCAGAGTGGCTACTGGGTTCCACAGGGTAGACAAGCAGTAAATAAGGTCTTGGCATCTTGTGCTAGATGTAAGCGGTACAATTCCAGACCTGTACTACCCAATACTGTAGCCAGTCTACCGGCCCCTCGTGCTGATTTTGAAGTGCCGTTCCAACATACTGGAGTTGACTTCACCGGCCATGTCTGGGTAAAAGATGGAAGTTCGGACCGAAAAATGTACCTACTGATTTTTACTTGCATGAATGTGAGAGCCGTCCATATAGAGGTGGTTCCGGACATGAGCGTGCTGTCCTTTTTTCAAGCTCTGGCCCGCTTCACAAATCAATATGGAGTTCCGAGGGCTATTTATAGTGACAATTCCAAAACCTTCATTGCGGGTGGGAAACTCTTTGACCGTCTTTTTCTAATGAACGAATACCTGGATAAATTTGGCTCTTGTGGCATGAGACTTAATACGATTCCCTTGTTTTCGCCATGGTATGGTGGGACTTGGGAACGTTGCATCAAAACAATACAAATCTGTCTGTTTAAGATCATTGGTAGGAGAAGATTGGATTACTTTACGCTAGAGACAGTGATCTCTGACATTCAGAGGTCGGTAAACAATAGACCTCTAACCTACCAGGTGTCTGCAGACAGTAATGCTATGGCTATCACTCCCAACATGTTCTTGAACCCTAGCAAGAACCCCGGGTTATTGTTGCAATTGGGGCAGAGAGATCTTGTACGGCAGTGCCTCCCAGCAGGGAGAGGCTGATCAGAACCACGGAACTCAGGAATGAATGGTTGGCTGACTTCCATAAGTTGTGGTACAATGAATACCTTTTGGACCAAGGACGGAAATCTCCTGGACACTCCCGATTGCGATCGGAGAATCGCCTTCAGAAGGATGATGTAGTGCTGGTCAAGAGCCCCTTAAAACCGAGACCATTTTGGATTTTGGGAACCATTGTGGAGCTTATCCGAGGCAATGATGACATAGTCAGATCAGCCCGTGTCAGGAGGGGAGATGGTCTTGAGGAAGTCCACTCGTTGAAACACCTATATCCTTTGGAGCTTTCTGTCACTCCTAACAATATTAGACAACCAGAGGTCACTGATTATATCCAACCGACCGGGAATGATCCAGCTGTTGGTGGGGACACGGAGCCATCGTGTTTATCTCCCCTTGCAGAAGACCCTGTCTGGTTGTGCCCAATGTGCAATGCACCTCAACAAGATCAGGACATGATTGGATGCGATTCATGTGACGAATGGTATCATTTTCGATGTGTTGGGATTGATGAGGCACCCCCAAGGCGACGGAAATGGTACTGCCCTGAATGCGCGCCCAGAAAACGACGTAGAGGTAGACCAAGTCTTCTACCTGCATAAAACTGCAGTAAGCAGTAGCGTGTTGTAAGGGACAAAGGAGGATACCATGTTCCTTATAAACGGTGGATTGGACATTATGTTCTTTTATTTCTTTTTCCCTATTGAATTTTTTCTTTTCTTGTTTTGTTGGGAGTGTGTGAAAAAAGAAATGAGTAGAGTGTTACTTACGTCTTGCGGGCTCCGTTTCGGGGGATATATTGGCAGACATGAATGTCTATCAGCCTCTGATATTTATGGTCAGAGTTGAGAGTAGGAGGAGTGAGAGTGAGAGGTGAACACAACCTATATATTCAGGTTCAGTCAGCTCTCCTCGTCATTCGAACTCGTGTTACCGAAGACACCAGACCAGACCAGACCATTATTTTTCTACCCCAGAAATTGGGATAGTCCTGTTACCAGACCTAGTTGGGCGGGTCGCTTAAAGAGCAATTCTTTTTTGCAACCCTGATTACTGCCTGCATTTTAAGTATCGCCCTGATACAATTTTTTTTTTCGACAAAGCTTATATTATCAACTGAAGATTCCTTCAGATTTGTAGCCGCAGCTGCTACGGGAAGGGTGAGGGCGGCAACCCTAATAGCAATGGTTGACGCCTCGTTTTGATACATATGACAGTTTGGATATGTGGTGTTTCGATTGTTATTACTTTGCAGTTCATTTCGGTTAGAGTCTTCTTGTTTTTCAGTATTTGCTGTATCGATTATTGCATTAGGGATTTGTTGCCTTGATTCTCTATTTATTTTTGGTATATTTCTAATATTTCATGGTCAGAAAACCAACCTTTATTTTCGTCCTTACTTGGTCAGCGAGTCTTTGGCTTGTAGTCTGAAATCTAACGCATTCTTCCAAAATTTCAATTATTCTTTTCCTATAGCATCTTTGTGAAAGTTTGCTCCTAAAATAACAGTGAAGAACATGTTTGTTTTGTAACGTTCCTATATATTTCCGATGTTACATTATCCTGGATGTCAGGGAGAATTACTGACTATAGTAACGTACCACCCAATCTTTATATCGATTCTCCGTAACTATTTATATTTTAATGATAACTATGAAAGCCCATATAACTAGTCAAGTATAAAGATTGCGTATGGGTTTAATTTCGAGATGTGGACGACTGAGGATGTGTCAAGGGTTGAGATAGCGATGTGATATAAATGAAGAGCGCGATGAATTCTGAACTAGACAAACAATATGACGCGTGGTTATTTTTTTTTATATATTTTATTTTTTTTAAAAATTATGAAAACGAAAACACAAAAATATATAGGCATGAAGATGTCAAGTCAACAATAAATTTCATCCTTCCAAATGACGCTAGAGTCAATTCCAATTTTGTTTTAACTATATCCTTCAAGAAACAATCTTTTAAATTCAATTTATCTTTGTAGGGGTGACTGAATGTATTTATTTATTTATGGTCCCTGACTATTTAATGTTAATTTTGATATTTAAAATAAGGGTTTAATATTTATGCTTCCCCACAAGTTTAATGTTGAAGTTTAGATATAGTTTAGTTTAGAATAAAGGTGGAATAGGGCATAATATAATATAGGCACATGGATAAAGTATTAAATGAAGGAAGCCAATGAAATAAATGAGTGAAGATATGAAACAAATGAAACGGGTAAAGGTTGTAAAACGGCGCGGACAAAATGAACATTTAAAACAAGGCGACGAACAAAAACAAATTTATATTCTACAACAATAAAACTTACATTGATACATAAAAGAAATTACTAACTCTACTAACAAAATGATAGTGTGTGTATATGTGTGAGTGTGAGTGTGAGTGTGTGTGTGTGTGTCTAACACAACTAAGCTACAAAAGAATTACATGTTAAAATGTCCTTTTTTATGATTAGAAACGGGCAGTTTCACTGAGACTGGAAAGCGTCTCATAGTCATTGTATATGAATGTCTGCGAGGCCCATTCATGTTGTTGCTTTTCTCTCCTGTTGATTCATGCTGGGGGGAGTGTGTTGCTGCTGCGAAGAAATTTGGTAAAAGAGAACAAGGGTGTTTGAAGACGACGTATTTATAGAAAATACGCGTCTTGTAGGTGGCTCAAAAACGCAGGACTTGAATTTACGCGCGGACGTAGTTTTAAACATGTCACGTGGTCCTCCTGGCCAATGGTTTCCCGAGACTGAATAAGTGAGCGTCCGCCATCTTTGTTGAGGGAACAAGTGGCATACCGCCCAAAATAATTTATAGGAGTGTAAAGTCCTATAAACTGAAACATAATTACTTTGTTTCTTTTACAGTTAAGGGGAGGGAACTTCTCCTTTTTCCCCCTTTATTTTATTTATTTTTCTTCTTTTTGTCCCTTTAGCAAACAATAAAATATCTTCTCTTCATATTTGAAGTGGTTACAAAATTTAAACAGATAAAAAATGTAATCTACCATGACTTGCTCTCAGCAAACAACTTTCAGAATATCTCTTTAGACATTCCTGATAAAATCCTTAAACAGAAAGGAGTTTCTCCAATGTAATTTATTATTGATGATAATAAATTCTCACCTATTATTTCTGCAGTTAGAAATAAATTCTAAACGATCTTTCGGTTATCTAGGATTTCCATGCAAATACGATTAGTATTCGCCACATTTGAATTCCTCGCAATGACTTCTTTTAGAGAAGGAATCCCCATAAATCTTAGAAACATTCAAATTTTCTTTTAGGACACAAATATCATTTACAAGAAAATTCTCGACTAATCTTTTTCTTTTTATAAGGTTTTCTTCATTTGAGTTTGCTCCTCTTTTTTTTTTTTATATTCGTTAAATCTCCATTAACGAATCGAAATACATCATTATTCTTTTTTATGATGCAACTTCTTTTACGTTAAGCTTATTTTCTTGTTCAACGGAGTTGGCGAATCCCATGATGTCATTCTATCTCCAGAATTTCACTTTTCACTGGACTTCATAAAAAGATGACCTTCCATCTCCCTGATGAAGCTCGCAACTGACTTTTGGATTTCTATCTTTTTGGCGGTAAAAACGTTCTAACTGCTTCGACCAATCACATGTCGTTTCCCTGTCTGGGTCATGACCTTTGCTCTTTTCAGTTTATCCAGTGCTGTTTCTAGTGCTCAAAAACCCGCCAATCGTCTAGACCATTTCCGGTCCTTGTAGAGTGATTTTTATTTTTATATTAACCCTATGACTGCCACTGGACCGTCACAGTTGTCTCACGTGGTCTATTTTCTGTGTTGGTTTCTCTGGTTTGTGTGGTTACTTGGGTTGCCGTCGTTTGTGTTCCTGAAAAAGAACTGCCAATAATCCCAGGATGATTATGGGATCCCATATGTGGGCTATCACATGCCGATCATGACACCCAGGCCTGTTTTCTAGGTCCTACGTTGTGTTATGTTTTGATTTGACATTTTTATCATGGGCAGTATATTGTAGCTACACCAGAACCAGGGATTGTTTCAAATCTGTGCACCTGTCACAGATGTAACCAAGTGCTCTTTAGGTAAGGAAACTCATATGGGTCACCAAAAAATGTATAATTTGGCAGTTTTTCCGGGATAAAAAGTTACCACACTTATCAATGGGGAGCAGTAGTTTCCTGGCTGAACTATTTGACCCTGGCCGTTGACCTATGAAGTCCGTCCGCACAGGATCTAGTGAGGCTCACCGTTGACCCAACTTTGGGTTCATCAATCATGCTGCTTCCCATAGCTTCTAGTGATATGTATTCAGTGACTTTTTTCTTCCTCTTCTGTCTTCCTTACCATATTTACCAACCCCTCCGCTCGGGCAGGATATGACACAAGGTCAAGTTTTAAGCGGAGTTTAACAGGTTTGAATTCAGAGTTTTTCCTTCTCCTAGACTAGTTGCCTCACCAAGGCTGAAGAACCTAGTCTACCCTACTATTTACCCATAGCTGGAGGGAGAATATTTGGATTCATACCTTTCCCAAGGGTATTAGTGCTATGTGAAATGCAATCAGTCAGGTCCAGGATTTGAACTCGTGTCGCCGTGTTCATATCCTGCGACGATAACCATTACACCACGGGCACCTTCTGTCTTCCTTACACTTTTTTATTAGTTAACTTTTAACTCAGTTAGATCCAGCTAATCATTATTTTTTCTTTTTTTTCCTTGTTCAGCCCAAAAGTAATGAGGTGCCACGAGTTATAACATTCACCTCTTCCATATCATTTCATAGTGAGCATTGACTTTAATATGAATATGTTAAACATTAAATTAACTGTATCTGACTTATAGATCTAAACAGCCAAAACTTAGCGACAATGAGAAAATGCAAGTAAAAAGATTAAATTCGAATTTTGTTCGAAATAGTTAAAGCAAGGACAAATCTAAGTTAATAGATACAATTTCTCTAAACTTTTGGACAAAACTTCTGTTTTAGGTGCTGGACAGCACTTTAATAATGGTAATAATAATAATTATCATTATTACTATTTTGATCCTAGTAAATTTTTCATACCAACATTAACTGGTGATATTTGACTGGAGTTTTCATTGACCTCAAATCTTTAAGGCACTTCTGAGTATTCTTGCTGATCTCAACAATGTCATAAGTGTCGATTCTTGTTCCAAATCTTCCAGTCATTTTTTCCAAGCTCTTCAGGACCATTTCAAGCACTCCAACTATAATTGGTATCACCGTCACAGTCATGTTCCACTGCTTTCTTAGTTTTCTGCCAAGGTCCAAATATTTGTCTATCTTTTCACTTTCTTTTATTTTCACTTGGTGATCCACCAATATGGCAAAATCTACAAGACAGCAAGTTCTTTTGTCTTGTTTGGTCTTCTAGCCGGGATTAGGTGATCCATTTGTATCTCAAAATCCTACTGAATTTTATAAGTTTCATTCGCTAGGACGGATTTTGGTTTGTGCATTTACCATTTGGTAGTATGGTCAAATTTTAATCTCTTGTACCATTCCCAGTGGGCCATCTTTTGCTTTAATATGATTGGTTCTAATGGCATTGTTTTGTACTGTTATTAGAAGAGATTAAGTTTCTCCCCAGAGGTTTCCCTTTGATAGTTATATCCAGGTCTTCTCATGTGCAATCTGACCAGTTTGTTGCTTGAAATATCCATACAGTTATTTTTCTCCCCATTTCTATTTCTTAGATTTTGTTGCTTTTCTGTTTGTTCTTATGTTGCCAATATTGTTACTGGTTGCTGTAATTGGTCTTTCTTCTTTTTCATGTACTCATCGAGTCCTTGTGTTGATGCATCAATGCAATCATCAATGTAGGTGAACCTCATCCTCCTTCTTTTCTTGACACATATAGTCTATGTCATTGCTCGAATGTAAAGCCTCTTGAATAGTCATCAGTTTTCTTGTCCTTTGGATCATTTATCGGAGTTCCTCCTGTCTTCATTTTAAGAATAGTCCTGAGTATCTTACACAGGGTACTGCTTTTTCTTCTTGTTTTATTATTCAATATTCAGCTTTACTTACATTTTCTTACAGTCCTTCACTGGGTCTTCACCCAAGACCTTGCATGAGGGAAAGTAGTAGTTATATGCATTCTTTTTTATTTGAGGTCACTTTTGGGTGCTATTTTTGCATTCACATTGATTTTACTCATTTAAAGAGATGAGCAGATCTGCAATGAGCAATTCTTATTTTTTGTATAAGCTGTGACTGCCAGGTATCTTGTTAATGTTTATCTGTCTCTTCCTTGATCATATTCTGGGCTCCTACTATTACTGGAACAGTGGTAGTTTTGGGGGACCACACTTTTTCAATTTTTATTTCCATATCTTTGTATTTACTAAGTTTATTGCATTCTTTGACCAATATGTTAGTATCTATTGGCATTAACATATCAATTTGGAGGCATATTTTTCTTTTATAGTTTTTAACCACAACATATGGTCTCTAGCTTATTATTTTTTCTTTCATTTTTAACTGCAAACTTCCCAGAGAATAATGACTTATTTTGATTCAGCTATTGGTTTTGTTTGGTATTTATGCAATTTTTTTTTATTTCAGTATCCCATAGTATTTGTATATTTTCCAATGAATATAAAGTCTTATTTCACCATGCCTTTCTACAGTATAATGATTGGGCAACTAGACACTAAAAAGTAAATTGTTTCAGTTTTTGTTTGTTTACATTTTGGATTTGATCCACAATTTATAATGTTTGCCTGACAAAGGTAAACAAAAGATGAAGTGATTACATTAAAATAGCCAATTTTTATTTGGCAAGAAATGACAAGAAAGAAAAATGTTTGAGAGAAATTCCTGTTTATGTTGTAAGCATTGAGGTGGCAGGTCTGGAACTGGCTGGGTGAACTGTTAATCAGCCATTGTCAATGTTGACCCTGGGCAGTTCCCTTAAAAGAGTGGTAGTAGGAGTGATAAGACAAGTGCCTTGAAAAGGACACTTAAATATAGCTGGACTGCTGAGATCACAAGGTGTCACTGGGAAACCAAAGTGACAGTGTCTGGTTGTCTAGAAGTCGCGAGGTTGTAACATTGAAAGGAACAAAGTGAGCAAGCCACTTTAATCCTTTCACCTCGAGCCATGTCAGTAATCCAACCGGCAATGTGGTCTATGAAAGCTGCTTTTATAGCAAAGTTGGTCATTTACTGATGACTCAAATACTTCCCATTTTGGCAGGAATCATCATCATCATCATGTCACACCGACAGCACAGATCTCCCTGACCCACTCCTTCCACCCTTCTATATCATCCATCGCTTCTGGTAGGTCTTCAAGGCTACATCTTATATCGGCACTGAGCTGTTGTATGCAGGTTCTTTCTGGTCATCATTCAATTTCTGTTGTACAATGAAACTAGACATCCTATGGCCAAGAGAAGGTAGTGAATATTACTTACTATATTCAACAGTCAAAAAATATCTCCAAAATGACTCACAGTATTAATGGTCTTGGAAATAGTTTTCGGTTTGTGATGGAAAATTCCATTCGCTGATGACATTGGTGAACACGATGCGCTGATACCTAAGAACCTCAACAAGAGTTGCTAGTTGCTTTGATTCAATTTACAAAAAATAACAATCATAACAATATATTGTAATAAAAATGATGTGGAAGGAGTACCCATTGCATTGTTGTTTATGTGCTGGACTGCGACATCCTAGTAAGCAAGTTCAAACTCCAGTCACACTATTATGTTCACTTTCAGATTTATAAGCCTTAAGAAAGGTATAAACCTCTTTATTCCTCAGCTATGGGACAACAGTATGACTATTGTTCTTCCACAAAGATGGCTGTAGCATTAAATAACCTGCAAAGGTTGATATGCCATTAAACAAAGAAAGCAAACCAAACCAAAATTTATGTAATGGATAATAGAGCTTAGCAACTTCAGCATATTATTTTCTCTGTCTTCATTAAGTCAGCAACTTTCATCATTACAACAAAAGGAAGTATTTTATACTAGCTCATCTTTCCCATATCCTATGGCATATCAATGGAAAATAGCCTGCATCGGATTTGAGCCCCTACCAAAATATCTGACACACATTTTTTTTAGATAACTTTAACAAAGAATCAGCTCAAAAATACAAGTTAATTTTCTTAACCTTCTAATTAACAAATTATGACACTACTGAAAATAATAACTGCACCCTCCTTGCTTTCACTGCTGAATGAATTATGACAGAGCAAGATCACAAAGTCTGCTTTGATCCATGGAGGCTCTCAAATATGAAAGTATTAGTTTGAACTTGTTGAATGATCTCCGGTGATAGAAGCTGCAATAGTAAGCATTATCTGAATAGTTTATGAAGAAGAATGGTCCCACTGCCATTACTCTCAGAGGCACCAATTTTAAGTAGTGCTCAAGGCAAGTAACCTTTCTACTATACAATAGATACACCACTGTTCATATCCAAATTGTCAGTGCTACCACTCTGGGTCAGATTGGACCAGGGAGTGATAGCATTAAAGGGTTATTCCACATTCCCCAAAGCATTACTAGAGCTAGTGTACCACTGTATTCTAGTATATTCTGCAGCTCCAGCCAACTGGGCAAAAAATATGTATGAGGAAGAATCAGTGTATAACATAAATTCAAAGTTTTAGGGTATAAAATTAGATGTATTGTTAGAAATTTGCAAGATATCTTCTGCTTTCATTTCTTATATTTCTATAATCCTTTTCTTGAGAAATCCAAAATAAGATTTATGTGACGCTAGGTCTCTTCAAAGCTCCAGCTTCTTTTAATTGTAACATTTTTCTTCTTTTTAAGATTTCTAAATTCTGTCATTTGAGCACTTCTCAGTGAATTCACAATCATGCTATAATTATGAATAATCTGTTGAAAAAGATATTTGAGTTAGTCAAAATATTTGCAGTATTTTAGTAGTGATAGTTTGCAGCACTTATATCATATAGCCAAAGCAGTTAAAGCTGTGGAAAATACCCACTGTGGTTGGTTCTATTATAGTAGTTTGTGCATTGACACCTTGTGCATTACTTCACTTTGTTTATGATTTGAAAGCTACACAGATGAACATACAATGTAGTCTAATTCAGGAACTTATGTTTTACATGTCTGAACTGGGCCATAATGCCACAGAAGAAACCTAAAAAAATATTCTTTTGAGGAAAGTGATGACACAGTTGACCACACAGTAACCAGATGGTCAAAAGAATTTTGTTTGGTATTCCAGAAACTCAATGATCAAACAAAGTCAGGAAGGCTTAAAACCATAGATTCTGAAGTTATGCTCCAAACTATAGAGGCGAATCTAACAAGTAGCACTCAGAAAGTATCATGTGAGCTCAGCATCTTACTGTTTAGTATGATTTGTCACCAACATGACCTCAGCAACAGTTTCTGAATCAATCAAATTATGCCTCATGTTACCAAAATATTGCAAAACTTTTGACTCATAAGATTCATGAGACTCACACTCACTTCAAAATTCCAGCATCTTTAATTGTAACATTTTTCTTCTTTTTTATGTTTCTGAATTTATGTCCTTTGAACATGTCTCAATAATTTCACAATTATGTGTGAATAATATAAAATCTGTCAAAAAAGTTAGAAACACTAATTGAAACTTACTCTTTTATATTAATAAAATAAATTGTTGCTTTTTATAACAAAAATAACTACTTATCAAAAACTGAAAGCAGAATTAAAATAAGCATAGGAGTTGGACTCAATGCCCGATGCCAAAATACAAAGTTACATGCAAATATCTACTAATTTATAAATCAAAACTACATCAAATTTAGTCAATCAAAAGATGTATAAGGTTGTTAGATGATTATAAATATATCAAATAACCATTTTTTTAAAATTATTACAATTTTAAATCTTAAAGTTTTTAAAATAACAGTATGATTTCCATGGATACAAATACAAAACTGATTTTCAGCAGAATTGCCAGTACCTACATAGAAAATTCTATCAAATTAATGGGAATTATTCCACTATAGATAGATAGATAGTTAGATAGATAGATAGATAGACAAACTGTACCTTAATGAAAATCACAGGAGGTACAGCAGAAAGCACTGAAAACTAAATCATTTGGAAAATTTCTACTTTCATTCAATCTAGATTTACATTCCCTTATTCCTAAGCTACAAAAACTTCTCAAAAAAGTCTAATTGCTTCTCACATACATAAACACACACACATACCCACACCCACATATAAATGTACTTGTATAATTATACGTGAATGTATATATATATATATATATATATATATATATATATATGTATGTATATTATTAATATAATTTGCTATATTCATAAATAAAGAGTGCTCAATATTGATGATAGAGCATATGAGTTAAGATAGCATAGACATAGATTCAATGGCAACTGATGACTGTGAGTTTCTCAGCAGTATGATCTGATGACTACATTGGAGAGAAACTGACAGTCATCAATTGCTGTTGTCTTTGCTATTGTAACTCATATAATCATATATATATATATATATAGAGAGAGAGAGAGACCCACACACACATACATACACACAAATACATACATGTACACATAGATGTATGATAATTTTCCTGATTTCACAACTACTTGATATTGTCTCAAGATTCAGTTTCAGCTCATCAAAATTTATATGTCCGTAAAAACCTGGAGAAAAATATCTCTTAGAATCAAAATTATATCATTATAGAAATTTATTACCAAAAGTGTCAACCTGTTAGAAAATAAATTATTTTACATAAAGTCAGGAATATAACCAAAGAATAAACTCTTTCAAAATAAAATTGAAATAACTTTTATGCAATCAATAAAGTTATTCCAGTATGTTTTTTTTTAGCTTCAAGAAACAACAGAAACAACTGAAATAGAAGAAATAAAAGAAGAAGAAAAAGAGAAAGAAACAGATGAATGCTTAAACAAGGAAACATCTGAGAATACAAAAGGATCATTTAGTGAAATTTCACTTAAAGGAAGCAGTGCAGGTAAAAAACTTTTCAGAAAATCAATGTAAAACTTTAAAACATTTATCTAAAGGATTGCCGGAACTGAACGGCAATCCCTGAAAGTTTGGATAATTTTGAATGAGAAAAATGTTTAATACATTTAGAGTAAATAATAATCAACAGAGCGATAATTATCAAAAGTATTTATTGTAGTAATTTGTCATAGTCTTTGTATACCACAAATCCAAACTACCACAATATTTTCTTCAATGATTTTATTTAGAATTCTGAGGTCACATTCTATATCATTGACCTTTAATACTTACCTGTCTTCTGGCGAGCCCACCTAGCATTTGCACACCAAGTGGGCTGTTGATCACCTGGTCCCAGAGGGCCTTCACTACCAACAATACCTTCTTAGCAGGACTAATTATGGCTAAGGTGCCCCTAAAGAGGAATGCCGAGGAGATCAAGCATTTTTGTTACAGCTACACATAAGTCTTAATTTGTGTATATCCCCCATAATAAAATAACCTTGTGTCAAATCTGACCTGGTGAGATGTTAGATAAATCTTTCATCCATTATGTTATTTGCACTAGAATCCTTCACCATAGTCTTGAGGCAGTTATTCTCAAGTACACTCAAGTTTCTTTTGTTGTCCTCCTTCCAATTCTTAGTTTTTCCACCATGCAGGGCTATTGGGAATTTTAGTTCATTGTATAGACAAACCTTGATTACCTTTGAAAGATCTATTTTTAATTAACATTTAGTACTTTCCCAATTTCTTACTGTACCAGAGATAATCATGAAATTGAATCAGAATTCTTTACTCCTTCCAATATAGAAATATCAATACACTTAATGACGTTTGTTACAATGGGAACTCAATAAATTCTACAGTAATAAATAAAATGCCTGCTTCATTGGCTAAGGTTTTAATATCAAGTAAACTGTTCCAAGTTGCTTAATTTGTTAGGTAATTTTAAACACCTTTTTTTGCCTGAATGAAATTTTATTTTTGTAATTAAAAGAGACTAAATTCATTGAATTGGACAATATTGAAAGTTTAATTTTACCCTGGCTTCTGGTATTCCTTTGACCATTGAAAAGGATGTAACAAAAGAGTTTTACAAAGGTGCAGCAAAGCAGAAATTAGACAATTTCTTCCAGTCAACTTCTATGCGTTAGAACACTATGGAGAAGTCAGGGTAGTTTTAATGGGAATAGAATTATAACAGCTTAGTCTGAGAGGAACTGAAAGACACAAGCCATTTTCTAACTCATTTCACACTCTGACCTTAGTTGATGTACCAATAGCCATATATATATACACACATACATGAATATACATATACACATATATAAATATACACACACACACACACACACATTTATATATATATATATATATATATATATATATATATATATAAAAGGTGTATCTGAAAACTGATGGAACCAGAGTCACAAACAATTTATTTAATTCCAAATGAATTACATGGTTTCCTCTTCAAAGTTATCTCTCTTAAGTTTAATGCACTTTCCCATCTTTCTCTGTCATGATTTTATGCACTGCTGGAAGGATTCAAGTGGGATGTCCTTTAGCTCTGTCAAAAGAGCCCTCTTAATGTCTTCCACATTTTTAAAAAGAGTCTTCTTGCTGATCATCTTGAGCTTTGAGAAAAAAGGTCACTCAGAGCTAGATCCGGGAACAAGGGAGATTATCCCAGTACAGCAATTTTCCTCTAAGCCGGGAACTGCTGGATGCTCTGGCCATTATTGGCAGGTGCATTGTCATGATGAAGTAGCTACAATTTGTCCTGTCACAAATCTCATCTCTTCCCACAGACTGAACAAACATATAGACTTGCTGATTGATTGTTTGCCCTGTGTCAAAAAGTTACTGTTGATGATGCCCTTCACATTGATGAACATGATCAATATGACTTTGACTTTTGACTTTGACTATCTCGCTTTCTTCAGCCTCTGTAACTTTGGAGACTTCCAATGAATGCTCTGTTGCCTTGTTTCAAAGACATACAAAAAAGCCAAGTCTCACCACTAGTGATGCTTCTACTATGCAAGTCTAGTGCAAATTAAAGATGCTTGATGATATCTTGACACAAGTGCATTCACAGCTCCTTCTATTCAACAAGTCCAGCTTGTTGAAGGCTATCTGCTCCGGGAGTCATTTTACTCCTCCTCACACCCCTCTTTGAACTTCTTGTGCCATTTTAAAACTCATGTATGTGACATTGTATGATCTTCATACATTTTCTGAAGCATTTCAAGTGTTTGTGACAGAGATTTTCCCAACAGAACCGAAAATTTCAGGTTAATTTGTCGCACAGTATTCAGTATTTGTTCCTCAGTGCACATAGCTGAATGACCTGAAAAAGAGGAGGTGTAAACAAAAGCATGAGAAAAAATACAATGGTTGCAGAAAGCTAAGATTACAGTTATATACTCCCAAGATAAGATGTTAGATTATAACACAATCTGCTTATCCCTCTTTTGCCCATAGCTCATACTGCACATCCAGTCCTGTTATTTTTCAGACAGACCATGTGAACATATTTTTAAATCTAAAGCAAATGCATTAACTTATATGAGAAAAAAAATAGATAAAAATAAAATAGAAAATTGAAATTTTCAACACTAGTTATGTCACATACATTTGGAAACAGAATGCTATTAACTTTAAATATATTCTCATTCTATCATTTCACTTTTCATTTGAAAAGAATTTTTTGGTTAAGATAACATCACATAACCATATTTCCTGGAAGATTGTTGAAAAAACCCAAAATGTTTAATACTGGCATATCATCCATATATAAAATACATACATAGTATTATTCGGTCCAGTTAAACCAGAGTTGGGAGTAATTCCTTCAGGACAAGAAAATCATTCAAGAGCTGAACATTTAAATTTTCCTGGTAGAGAGTTCAATGTAATTAATTTTACAGAGCAATACTTTCTTTAAAGAAAAAACCAAGGACCAGTTATTTTAGGATTATAAATTTATTTCCATCCTGTTTTGCATTTCTGATGTAAACCAAAAACGCGAAGAAAAATATAACAGGACTTCTTCAGATCTTATGGATAAAACAAAATAGAATAGACACGGGGGGGGGGAGAGGAAGAGAGGTGAAGAGTTACCTCCTTGTTTTATTAAACTTCCGTTTTTTTTATTTACTTATTTTATTTTATTTATTTTCCTAATTTTACCGTCGGTTGGAATTATGGAAATTGAACTTTTTTATTTATTTTATTTATTTTCTATTTTTGTTAAGTTCAATAATTAACTTTATGTGTTATGTTTATATAATAAATTTGTGTAAGGGAAATATTAATACTGATATTAATTTTGAGTCTATTTCCTCAGTTACCTATTTTTTTCATGTACGTATATTGGATACGTTTTTTTTTCCTTGTTTCACAATTTATTTCTATATTTTTTAAGATAATTAGTCTATAGTTTAAATTTAGCCTTATGTCTACATCTTGCTATTAATTCACATCTCTTATTTAATAACTTTTCAGGCACTGGATACTTCATTATTTGTATTTTCTCTTCTAAGCACAAGCTGCATCTACCGTCAAAACTTTTTGGAGTATTTGATTTTTCAATATAGACCATTGAATCTCAGGGGTTAACCCTTTGTTTTTCAAACACCAGAATTGCTTAGATAGTGCTGTTTGGTGTTTTAGATGTTCGTGGGAGAAAGTATATTTGTGATTTGCGTACCTCTCTTTCCATTTCATGGAGGAAAGACCAATATAAGTTTTTCTATCCGTTATATTCTCTTTTGGGTAAATTATATTTTTTGAAACTAGTAGATAAGCATTTTAAACATGATAATAAACTGCATAAAATATTTAATAGAAAAACGTTAAAAATTAGTTACTCTTGGACGAAAAATATTTTTCAAATAATCAATAGTCATAATAAAAATATAATTAAAGATTTTCAGGACCAAATAAATAATAATAATAATAATAACTGTATAAAAAAAGAATGTAATTGTAAATCCCGAGACAATTGTCCTATGAATGGACTATGTTACTTAAATGATGTAATATCATCATCATGTCGTGCCGCCAGCACGGATATCCCTAACCCTCTCTCGCCACTTCTCCCTATCATTCATTGCCTCCGGCAGGTCTTCAGGATTACATCCTGTGTCTTCACATAGTTGCTGTATGTAAGTTCGAGCTGGTCGTCCTGCATTTGCATGGCCATATGTGGGGGTCCATAGGAGTACATCACTTATGAGCTCGTCCTTGCTTCTTCAGCAGTGTCTCGTGTGTCTGGTTTGTCTAACTTGTATAGTTTTCATGATGGGGGGCAAGTTTCCGTATAGTTGGTGTCTCGTGGGGTGTTGTCGCCGGGACTTGTTCAATACTGCTTTCAACATTCTTGTGTAATTTCCGTCTAGTTTCTTCTCCAGCCGTTTAGTTAGCGTCCATGTAGTGCATCCATATAGCAGTATCGACACAACCGCTTCCTGGAAGAAACTGCGTTTCATTTTATCAGTTAGGTCTGATTTCCATATGATCGAGAGCCTATCGATAGCCATCCATGCGTTCGTCAGTCGTGTGTCAATGTCTTTTTCGGTTGATGAGATGCTACTTCCTAGGTAGGTGAATTTGTCTACTAGTTTCAGAGAGGCTCCGTCTAGTGTGGCAATGTTGCCCGTTTGGTTGTAACACATATATTCAGTTTTGTGTGCATTGACATGGAGGCCAATGCCAGCTGCGGCTATCAAGCAATAATTTACCCAAAAGAGAATATAACGGATAGAAAAACTTATATCGGTCTTTCCTCCATGAAATGGAAAGAGAGGTACGCAAATCACAAATATACTTTCTCCCACGAACATCTAAAACACCAAACAGCACTATCTAAGCAATTCTGGTGTTTGAAAAACAAAGGGTTAACCCCTGAGATTCAATGGTCTATATTGAAAAAATCAAATACTCCAAAAAGTTTTGACGGTAGATGCAGCTTGTGCTTAGAAGAGAAAATACAAATAATGAAGTATCCAGTGCCTGAAAAGTTATTAAATAAGAGATGTGAATTAATAGCAAGATGTAGACATAAGGCTAAATTTAAACTATAGACTAATTATCTTAAAAAAATATAGAAATAAATTGTGAAACAAGGAAAAAAACGTATCCAATATACGTACATGAAAAAAATAAGTAACTGAGGAAATAGACTCAAAATTAATATCAGTATTAATATTTCCCTTACAAAAATTTATTATATAAACATAACACATAAAAGTTAATTATCGAACTTAACAAAAATAGAAAATAAATAAAAAAGTTCAATTTCCATAATTCCAACTGACGGTAAAATTAGGAAAATAAATAAAATAAATAAGTAAATAAAAAAACGGAAGTTTAATAAAACAAGGAGGTAACTCTTCACCTCTCTTCCCCGCCCCATGTCTATTCTATTTTGTTTTATCCATAAGATCTGAAGAAGTCCTGTTATATTTCCTTCGTGTTTTTGGTTTACATCAGAAATGCAAAACAGGATGGAAATAAATTTATAATCCTAAAATAACCGGTCTTTGTTTTTTTCTTTAAGGTAATATATATATATATATATATATGCATGAGTGTATTTTCTTTTCATCTAGTTTTCTTTGTTTTTCTCTTGCTTTCTTAAATCTTATAATTCCTTTTTCACACCTTATTTTCCTTTCCATCTTGCCATAACTTTTTTCTTATTCTTTTCTTGCCCAGTCAGCTAAAGCTACAGAATACATCAACTGTTTCTCTGCCGAGGGGTAAAACCTCCCCATTGAGTGTTCTGGATATAACATTAAACAATCTGGTGGTGAGGTTCCTGTAATGCTGGAGCTTTGGGGAATGTGGAGTACTCCTTCATTGCCATCACTCCCAGGTCCACTCTGGCCTGGAGTGGTAGCACCTGTCCATGGGTCAAATAGAACTAAACTGCATTTTTATGTTAAACGGAATTGTTTGAAATAGAATTGTTTTGACATTTAAACTGCATATTCATACTAATCTAAATTGTTTGAAATGGAACTGTTTTTGTATGCTAAACAGAATTGTTTGAAACAGAACTGTCTTGATATTTAACTAAGTGTAACCAAAAACTAAACTAACTGAATTGTTTGAAATATAACTGTTTATACATATAAAAATGGCTTTGGCATTAAATAACCTACAATGGTTGATATGCCATAAAACCAAACCAAATCAAACCAAAACAATTCTTTCCAGTTCAATATTTACTTAAGTTTCTCTGCCAAATAGCATAATTAATTTCAACTCAGAAATGCAAAGGTTTACTCTCAGATCTTTGATAGGTAAGCATTATGCCCATACATATTAGCAAACAGAAATTATTATAAATAGTGTGATTTTTTAAAATCCTTAATTAATAATTAGATATTGATTGATTTGGGTCAGGGTGTACTATTTTCCCAGACAACTAAATCACAGTGAGCCACACAACATCAGCTGATTTTCTGTAGAAAGATGACATCTAGTTTCTTGGATGAGCCAAAAGTTTTGCAATATTTTGGCAATGAGAGATACAATTTTACATCTTTGAATGCTTTTGCAGAGGTTGTGAATAGGACAAATCATATTGGACTGTGTGATGCCAAGCTTTCCGCAGACACTCTGAGTGCTACTTGTAGGATTTGAAACACACCTTTGTAATTTATGGTTTTTGACCTATCTGACCTTGCCTGATCATTGAGGTTCAAGCACCTCATAAAAAAAAAATTTCTTGTCATCTAGTTACTGTACTGTGAGGAATGGCACTTACACCTTTTGCACAAGAAATGTTTTTGGTTGCTTCTGTAGTATTATGGCCCTGTTTGAACTCTTAGAGCATGTTCCCAAATTAGACTATGTTGCCCGTTCATCAGTGTGGCTTTCAAATAATGCACAGAGAGAAGCAATCACAACATATCAGATTATTATCACAATTATACCAACAACACTAGATACTTTCCACAGCTTCAGTCATGTGATATATGAGCTCCAAACTAATTAGTACTACCAAAATATTGCAAAACTTTTGACTCACTCTAGTATTAACTGATGGAATCTCAAAAAAGAAATGTATCATTTCAAATAACATTAGTATGAGACTTTTTTGGTATCCAAATTCATCATTTATATTAGGAACCATTAACAAGTCTTTGAACTTAACTGGCCCATGTCCTCTTACACCTCGCCACTAAAAAGTTTGTTTTTTGCCCCAGAAAATATCATATTTCTCACCATATAAAATGCACTCCCTTCCCACAAAAGCACAAAAAATCTTCCAAAAATTATACTTTGTCTTTTATTTAGCTCATTACATTTTGATTGAGGTTACTGACACTAAACTAACACCTAGACATCCCTGTTTTACACATTCATCTTCTGATGACTCCAGAATGAAATATATATTATCATTATGAATTATTAAATTATGATTACAAATGAGAGTAAGGTAGAAATATAGAAAAAACATATTTGAGGATTTATGAAGCCTTAGCTGAATATCAAAACAAAAACTATATGAAAATCTGATTGGTTATTATGATACATTGATGTTGTGATTATAAGGTAACCATTGTTACTATTCAGAATGCATACAAGCACAGAAATTTTTTTAAGTGGAATGTGTTGAATATAGAGAAGTTATAAAACGAACATTTAAATCTCCTATTTCATGGATTATAATGTAAAATAACTGTTTTATGTAATTCAACTATCAGTATAAACCACATTTAGGTTATATGAGTGATAGATGAATGAATCATAACATTAAATAATGGTAGTAGGTAATTCAAGATATAAACCTCATTCAGGTCATAAGGTACATGAGTCATAGATGCATAGGACTGTACAGCTTTGACAATAAAACTATTTGCTTGTGGGTTGGTTTTTAGCATATCAACTCTTGTAGGTTATTTAATGTCAAATCTCATTTATACATATATATTAAATATGTATGAGTTGTAAATGAATAGTTTGTAGATAACAAATATTATACTAAGCTCATTTGTTTGCTCAAAGTCAAATGGTTTCAAGTATTGCTATTTAACACAAGTAATTCTATTCAATATTATTCATTCACTTGCACACAGTTAAATAATTTCAAGAATTGCTATTCAATATTAATAATTCAATTTAAGTAATCTTTTACACACAGTTAAATGGTTTCAAGTGTATAAAATGATTAAATATTTCTATTTGACTCATAATTGAGACCCTAGCAGGTCTTACAACTCTGGGTAAGAGTAGCAATGAAGAGGTACTCTACATTACCCAAAGCTCCATGACTAGAGCTTCATCATCAGATGGTTTAGTGTCATATTCTGAACACTAAATTGAAATGGGGTTTTACCCTTCTACAGAGATACTGATGACTGGGCTGGCTGCAGTTTATGTACTTGCTTGTAAACCTCAAACAAGTTAGACAAAGTAGGTTATGTATAAATGCAGATACAATGAAAAGCATAAGGTTTGTCGCATGTTTGGTGAGATGTTAGTTGGGTAATGATCATTCTCATGGGAAATGGACATGGTGAACTGAGTTCAAATACTGAACGAGGTAGTTTACATTTCACTTTGCAATCATATCCATGGGAAAGGTATGAATCAAAGTATTCTTCTTCCACCTATAAATAAATAGTAGGGAAGTCTAGGCTCTTCAACTTTGTAATTTCAAGGAGAAGAAAAATTCTGAATTCAAAACCTGGTAAAACTTTAATTAAAAATTGACCTTATTTTGTAATTTGCTTGTATGGACAGGTTGGGTAAATATATAGTTCCAAGTTTAGCTTAACAAGATCAATAGAAAGATTTTCAGAGGCCTACAGTATAAGACCAAAATCCTATGAAGGAATATCTACATACTTCAGGAAAATTGTCTGATTTTCATGTTTTTCCAAAAACATTCCATGCCAAATTATGTTGTAGAGTATATGGTAGGTAATAGCATTTCTAGGATAAACAAAATTAGCTTTTTACTGTCATTTGTTTGATAATTTATGGTAATTCATTTTAAGTTAAATCTTTGGAGTGTTAGAGAATCAAAAATAGAAAAACTTCTGAAAAGAACAACCCCCGCAAAAAAATTAATATGTTATCAATTACCAACATGATACAGAAACATTTATTTGGACCAATTGGATCAGTTAAATTCATTCTACATATATAATATATCAGCTCTTTAAATGGCTTTTTGTATTTTAGTAGATTTTAAAACTGCTTTGTCATAGTTTATGATTTAGTCCAGTATACTGGGTCAATAAGGAGTGCCATAGAATATTAAGAAACAGCTGACACAGGAAGTGAATGATTGCTGATAATAAAGTATGTGACCCAAGTCATATGTTTACAGAAGATTTACAAGAGGTGGAACCTGAGAGAATTAAATCAAATTCAAACAAGGTGTATTTACAGTGAGACAGAAATGAACAATGAAAGAAATTTGTTTCGAAAGAGTGAAATTGGTATTTAACATGATTATTCCATTGAGTGATGTACTTTTGAAACTTCTTTTTTAATATCATGTAAAATTGGGCAATATTACTGCTTTTCATGTCTTCCACATTTTAAAATCTTGAGATAAATTTTCAGTTTAGGAAACACAAAAAAGTGTGTTACATGGATCCCTGTCTCGTATAATGTAGGTTAAAAATGCAGCAAAGGTAACCTAAAGCCAAACTTTTAGCCATTAGTTTTCTGATGCAGGTATTATTGGGAAATGAGAAAAATTTTAGTAAATGGGCAAAAGCCTGGACTCATGAATATGGAGGTTGCTATATTTGTGAAAGCCAGTGCTTTGCCACAAAGTCTACGTCAAAAGAATTGGCGCCAACTTATCATTGACTTAGGTTGCTCAGCTGTTCACACACTTTCATTAGAATATTGTCTTCTAAAATTTAAAAACTTAACATTTTAAATATTGATACTTTTGATCAAATATCATTTTAAATTCATGATAAAAGTTTTCTGTCTAATAACAGGAACAATTATGATAAATTGGATGAATGGCTCTAAGCAAAATACATTTTTTATTACTTTTGAAATTGATACTGGTTATTGGAGACATTAGCAGAATTTGGTGTTAGGAAGGATATTTAGTCACGTCCATATTCACCAAGGACTATTATTAACATTAATATATCCACTGATATGCTAACATTGAATAAACAGAAAAGAAAGAATAAACTCACATGAACATAAAACAAATATTGCAAAAATATAACAATGTATAAACATATCTCAAACAAAGGAAATGTGCAAATTTTCATGCACAAACAATGCATAAAAAGAGATGCTAAAATAGTGCAGTCTAACTTGTCTAAGGTAGTTTTCATTTCAATGAAAAAGTGAAATAAAGTACTTCACCAGAGTTAACTTTGTCACTTATCTGACCAAAGTACATTCTAGCGATACATTACGTAGAAGCATAACGTGGAGGTGTGCTTAGTATAGTGGTTATTGTAGGAAATGGAATTGGTGACCAGAGTTCAAATCCTAGCCAAGTCTGTTTGTTTTTCCCTTGGGGAAGGCATGAATCCATCTGTTTACCTCCTAGCTATGGGTAAATAATAGGGCAGCGTAGGTCCTTTAGCCTTAGTTAAGCAACAACACTACAAGAAGGAAAAACTCTGAATACAAACCAGCTTAAAAATTGACCTTGTGTCACATTTGGTCAGTGATGGAAGAGATGGATAAATAAAAACTGATTTGAGAGCAAACTTATTTAAATTGTCTTTAATAATTGGAACAAAAATCTTTTGAACAGGCTATACAACACTATTTAAATTTTTAAAAAATTTCAATAAATACTAGATCAACTATGAGATTTAATTCTTTCTTGATAATAGTTGATGCCAGTCCAAAGAACTAATTTAAACATCTTTTAACAGTATGAACTTAAGACAGTTCTTGATGACAAGAGAAGCTTGTTAAAATGTATAATAGTTAATTTCTCTATAATCTTTAATAAAATATATCTCCAGAAATATGTATGTGTAAAGCATAGATTTAGAAAATTTTAATAAATGAAACATTTGGTCTGTTTGAATAGAATAACAGAAAATGGCACAGTGGGCCAAACATTGGCTGTTTTTGAAAATAATTAACATAACAGAACATGTGTATATTCTTAATTTTGAATTTTAGGGCAAGCATATTTTTTTTTTGGTTTGTTTTGTTTCTATCTTTTTTAAAGAGTATTGAAGTTGATGGTTTTATGAAAAATGAATGGTAAAATTAGTATAATCTTTATAATAGCTTTCAAGCTTTGCTATCTGCTAATTTATGACAAAATACTGCTATAGTTTCGAGACACATTCTGATTTTTTGGACTGGAATTTTAGTGATATATTTTCATGACTATTTTAGTCAAATTTTACTTTTTATAACCAGATTTTACGGTAATAAAATGCCTATTTTTTTGATAAAAAGACAAACCCCCAAAAAACACTGAAGTATTTTCTGTATATCTGGAAATATAAAAATGCTGAAGGACCTACATGCTATCTCTTTAAAATGATTGCATTCAGTTCTCTCTCAGCTATTTGGAAAACATTCATTATAAAAGTTTTCTTTAAATCTTATGCTACTTCTAGGCATTTATGATTATAACAAATTATCCAAAATAACTGTTAAATAGGATAAAACAGCCCATTGGCCTAATTGGTAGAGTGTTCACCAATGGTCCAGGAGACAGGGGTTCAATCCCAGGTTGAATCATACCAAAGACTTAAAAAAGGGTACTTGATACCTCCTTGCTTGACACTCAGCAATATAAGGGTAAAGTGGAGCAATCCAGGGAAAAGAGTAGCACCCTCCCCTACACCTCAGTGTAGCAGCTACTGAAAAGGGAGCCTTTGGGTCGCCCTCGACTACAGCTGCCAACTTCAACTAACTAATTCAATGAACTGATATGAAAAGCATATTCACTTCAGTTCAAGAGCAGGAACCAAATATATCTTCTTCATTTGAAGAACAAGTGCCAGAAGAGGCAGATTTAAAATATAGGATTGTCATAGGATGTACAAAACCAAGCCCACAATCCTAGAGAAGACAATTATTTATTGTCTCCAAACATTACTATATAACACATCACTCAATAAGTACCTGACCTAACAAATAAAGGAACAACTTTTAGGCAAAATTCAACTTTATTCATCAACATAGTCTCCTTTTAGACTGATATACTGATGCCAACACTTCTCTAACAATTCGATGCTTTTTTATAGAACGATTTATCTTTGGTCTCAAAATGCGCCTCAGTTTCAGATATCACTTCTTCATGGGAGCTAAATCTCTTTCCTTGGAGCATTCTTTTGAGGTCTACAAACAGCCAGTAGTTGCTGGGGACATGATCTGAAGAATAGGGTGGGTGCGGATGAAATTTGAAGTGCAAGTTATATAGTTTTGCCATTGTTGCGATCAACTTGTGACACGGGGCATTGTCTAGGTAATAGAGCACTTTTTTCTTCTTCATTTGTGGCCATTTTTTGGTGATTTCTTTCTTTAAACACACCAATAATGCTATATAATATTTGTTATTGAGGGTTATTCCTTTCTCAAGGTAATCGATGAACAAAATACCTTGCACATCCCAAAATAGGGAGCCCAAAACCTTGCCTGCTGATGTTTGCATCTTTGGTCGCTTTGGACAGTTTTCATCTGCTGCTGTCCACTCAGCTGACTGCCGATTTGACTCATGAGTGAAGTGGTGGATCTATGTTTCATCCATTGTCACATATTTACACAAAAACTCCTTTTTATTGCGTTGAAACAATTGCAAATAATGCTCTGAATCGTCAACATGTTGTTTTTAATTGACTGTGAGCAAACGCACCACCCACTTTGAACACAGCTTTCTTATTGAGAAATTTTCATGCAAAATGGTGAATACACAGCCTTCTGATATCTTTAACGCCTCTGTTATCTCACACAACTTCAATTTACGATCAGCCAAAACGAGTTTGTAGAGTTTTTTGGTGTTTTCCGGGAAAACTGGCAAATTTGTGCGACCTAAGCATTCAGCATCATTTGCATTTGTAAATCGCATTTCAAGTCAGTATACCACCTCTTAATCGTTGTTTCTGACAGAGCAAAGTCCAAATAGCACTTACCAAGCTATTGCTTTGCTTGAATAGTATTTTCCCCTTCAGAAAATAATGCTTTATCAACACACAAAATTCAGATTTTTCCATGGTTTTGAAAATTTGCAACAGTGGCTTCATTTAAATAACTGAAATTTGTAAACTAATAATCCAATTGGGCTCAAATTTTGATATGTGCCATTTGAAGGTAAGTACTTTATAAAAATTATATGGATTCTTTATTAATGACGCCATCTATATGTTAGGCCTGGGACTTATTGAGTGATGTGTTAAAAGAGATTTTGATAAAGGAACCATCACCCTTTAATTCTTTAGATTAAATATAATAACTAATTGTATGATCGAGGGAACTGCTAACTTTGTACAAGTAAATAATTCTCAGTCATAAGTTTAATACAAAAAATTTATATCTTTTATACAGGAATGAATGATGATTAAAATCAATAACTTAAAATTTCATAATTATTTATTGATGGAGTTAAGAAAATCAGAGAAATAAGCCAGATTAGAAAATAGTTAATGATTTGTTCTTTCTGTTTACTTTCTTTGAATTTATCCGCTAAAATACCTTAAAAAATGTGGTTTTAAAAATATTCACTAAAGTAAACCCTTACCTTAACGACAAGTCATATTCTATTTATAGAATATGACTTGTCATGTTCTATAAATTGACTATGTCTTACCTTGATGACAAGTCATATTCTATTTATAGAATTTATATGATAATTAACTGCAGATGGATAAGAGAAATGAAATAGTTTGAAAAAAGTTTGTTTGGAAGTACACAAAGATGCTGCATACTGTTTTGAAAGAATCTTGCAAGCAGCATCCTACAAAACTACAGATGTACGGCCACTTACCTCCCATCTTACAAACCATCAAGTGTGATGGCCAATAGTAATGGCTAGCAAGAGAAAATCAAAGGAATGCCTTGTCAACCCACCTTTATGATGATGATGACTCTATAAATAATCTTTAATAGTTTTTTCCCCACAAGAAATTATGATCAGGATAAGCTCAAACTTATCCTCATATACATACTGAGCAGAAAATTGCTTTTTTCTAAAAGTTAGAACAATATAATGTAATTTTGCTTATAAAAATCTCACTGGTATGTATCATTTTTGCTGTATTACAGACTGACAGAATGCATTCCTTTGACTCTCTCTTGCCATCTGTCTCAATTGTCCATTGCCCTTGATAAGTTGTGTTGACAGCATCCAATGTCTGCACAAAGCTGACGAATGAAAGTTTTTGCTGGTCAGTCAACACTAGTGCATGCATATGTCCATAGAAGAACATCACTTGTAAGTTTGTCCTTACTTCACCAGTTGTGTTCCAGATGTCCTGTTTGTTTTAATTGGATGGTTTGTGTAATAGCAGGTAAGTGGTCATACAACTGCCATTTTGTAGAGCATTGCTCCCAGGATTTGTTTAAAATAGTATACCGCATCTTTGCAAAGTTTCTATTTAGCTTTCTCTCCAAGTTTTTGTTTGAATCCAAGTGATGCAGCCATACAGTAGTGAATACACAACCACAGTTTGAAAGAATTCCTCTTTTATTTTATTAGAGAGAACAGATTTAAATGATGATATGTTTTATAAGCCACAAAATCAGTACATTTAATAATAATTCAAGGGTACTTACTAAATAGCACTTGAACCAAGTAAATGCATGATACCAATTGTTTTTGCACTTTGTCCCTATAGCTATCAGCAAATGTTCATTTTAGTCTTTCATAGATAAGAAGAGAAAAGTGTGTTGATCTGAGAGAGTAACTGACCATATGAAGAATTTAGCAATCTTTTATTAATTGTAGATGTAATGGTGACAAAGACTTATATTAGTTTTTAGTAATAACATGAGTGGCCACTATATATTAAAATGCATTTAATGTATCAATTTTATAAATATTTAAGCCTTTTTTAATTATTTTTTATTTCTTTTTCAGCTTTACTATAATGGAACCTGTGTTTAACAGTGGTTATAAAGATCTCCATGAAATATGGCTGATCACAGGCTTCATCCATAAGAGGCTTAAAACATTCTATGAATTAATATATTAATAAAAATATTGAATTGGCTAAAAACATTGTTTTGTGTTTGATAGGATAAGGAGATTGTATTTTTTTGATAAGCATCAGTCAAAAAGATTGCTTTTGATTGTATTGTAATTGCTGTCATATCAGAGTATAATTTTCTTAAAGAAATTGTCAAAATTTTAGTATTTTTGTTTATTGATTCCAGTACTGTAAAATGGTTGAAAATTCCTGCATATACTGCTTTTTTATTTTTAAAATGTAATAATTCTAATGAAATGAGAAACTATTGAGTAGTTTATTATGGAAAAAAGTTTTATCAAAAATCAAATGTGTCAAAAGTGATTTGCAAATTTTAGCCCAGGAAATTTCTCACTAAGTAAAAATTTATTTCTTACTGAGTGATGATCCATTGCTGAGTAAATAGCAATCAAATAATATATTACTGGAAAATAAACAACATTATACAATGAAAATAATCAACATTAAGCAATGCACATACGAGAGAAAGAGACGCAAACACAGACAGAGAGAGACCAAGAGATATTCAAAATCCATCACTGAAAATCATTTGGTTATATTAGTCACATTGATATGTTACTTCCAAATAAGTTTAAAAAAAACTGGAATCTATTTAAATATCCCATTTATTAAGGAAACAGTAAAAGAAATTAAAAGTGGTTATTCTTAAAAACCATAACATACAAGAGATCATGAATCAAAGGAAATAAAACATGACTAATTATAGTTTTCATTTTAAAAAGTTCATATGTATATAGAGTTCTCTAGAATGATCTTCCCCCAGAAATTTTTTAAAATTAGTACTGTTCCCAACTGAACCAGTTGAAGAGTTTTAAAAAATATCCAGAACTAATTCAAAGAGTATAAATTCCATCAGAAAATGTTTCTTTGATAATCAAACAAAATTTGTAACAACTTGTCTGGAATATTTATACATATTCAGCAAATGTTGCACCTTTGGGTTACCAATTATTTCAACCATTATAGAATTTTCTTAAAAAAAGGTAGACTGTAAAAGGTACATAGAACAGTTCTTTGCTGAGAAAGATAAAAACTTGATGCAGATGATATGATCAAGTTATTTGACAGGTGTTAGAAAACATTAAATATGTTGTTCAATAAAATGTAATTTAAAAAATAAAATTGTCTTTTATTTCTGCTTGATTGAACAACAATTTTATGTTACCTAAAACTTACTTTGAAAAAAATATTTTTGTGTATCAAATGTATTATCAAATGTTGTTTTTTGATATGATGAATTCAAAAGAAAATCAAACCAACATACATATCATTCCAACTCTTGATTTTAGAAAATAATTCACAGAGTAGCATTTTACAAATTTTGTCCATTAAATGTAAATAGATATAAGCTTAATGTAAAAAAATTACAAATAAAAACAATTTTGAGATATGGTTAAAAATCTGCTTAAAAAAATATTTAGGGGAGACAATTGTTTTATAAAATTAAGAGTTATTTCCCTTGTAATATTAACTATTACTATAAAACTTTTAAAAATAACTTTAAAATGATAAATCTCGTTTCTCTAAAAAGATTTTACTCGTATATAAAACTATTTGACTCAACATGAAATCGAATCAAAAAGCAAAATAAAAAGAGCTAAATGAAATACATTCAGATTTCCGAGCTGAATATTTCTTACTAATATATATTTTAAGGCATTTTTTGGAATAATTTCAGGCAAGAGGTCCCTTCTATTCACAGATATTTCAGTAATTTTATCATCTCAATAATGCATGGAGTAAATACTATAATACATTAAATCTTGAATTAGATTCAAAGTTGGTTTCTGTTGTAACAGTGATCCATGGTGACTTTGATGTTTCTATTTAGGTTGGTAGGTATGAAGGATTCTAATTCACATTTCATTTCCAGTTCAACCCATGACCTGTATGATTACTGGGGTGCCATAATGAGTTATTATCCTTCATGAAATTTCTCTGGACAATTGAAGTTTTTTGACAGAGTTCATCTCCTCTCCTTTTCACATATCATACTGAGTTAAGACCTAAGGTATAGACCTAATCTATTAAGATTTTTGGATAAATCAAATATTTTCATAGTGATATTAATAGATCTAATACTTTCTACAGAAATATTCACTTTTGTAAGAGCTTTAAATTGAAAAATTAGTTGTAAAAGAACAAAAATAATTCAGTTGTTAAGTAAAAACTAGATGTCTTGTGAATTCAGTGGCCAGTAATAAAGTCACAGAAAACAGTTATAATTTTCGCTTGGAAAAAGTCACTGGAAAAAAACACTTTTAATTTATGGTGGTCAGTAAGGATTAAGTTTTGTTGAGAAACATTATTTAAAATGGAATAAGCTGTAAGTGATTTAGCATATGAATTCATTATTTTTATATGCCTTTTTTCCTGGATTTGTGAATTCATTGGGTTCCTATCATAGAATTTATCTAATACCAGTTACTTGTTGCAAATAATATTCTAAAACAATCAGCAGTAATTAGTATATAAAGATAATCTTCTCTAAACTACAGGATTTTGACCAGGCATATTTTTAAAAGTCTTCTATTAAATCTTTCGATTTATCTTTTACTATTTTTGCCTATGTAAATATGGTGAATATTTAAAATTCTATTTTTTGTGCAACAGGTGTGGATGGGATAACCTTCAAATGGCTAAAAAGTTTGTTTTCCATAATTTAGATGATTGCATACTTGCAATAATTTGTATGTTACTAATATTCATCTTATCAATTCTGTTACAATATCACAAGTTACAAGGCTCATTAAATAAGTTTCCAGACTTTTTTCGTATGGGCACTTTATTGATAGTACACATATGAAACTCTAGTCCCCTTCAAAGTAATCTCCTCTGGCTGCAATGCACTAGTTGTACCGTTACAACAACTTCTGGAAGGCCCCATGGAAGTCCTCTTGTGTGAGCATGTCAATGACCTTCATCACAGGGAGCAAAGTCTAGACTATAGGGAGGGTGAGGAACTGTCTTGATGCCTATCTTGGTCAAATAGTCAAGGAGGTGCCTGTGGTGTAATGGTTATCACCACAGGATATGGACACGGCGACACGAGTTCAAATCCTGGACATGACTGATTGCATTTCACATAGCACTAATACCCTTGGGAAAGGTATGAATCCAAATATTCTCCCTCCAGCTATGGGTAAATAGTAGGGCAGACTAGGTTCTTCAGCCTTGGTGAGGCAACTTGTCTAGGAGAAGAAAAACTCTGAATTCAAACCTGTTAAACTCTGCTTAAAAATTGACCTTGTATCATATCCTGCCTGAGCGGAGGGGTTGGTAAATACGATCTTGGTCAAATAGTCTGTGACAAGGATTGAGTTGTGGACAGGTGCATTGTCCTGGTGAAAATGCCACTGACCTGATTTGAAGAGTGCTGGCCTCTTCCGATGAAATCTCTTCCTGAACTCCCTAAAACCTCAATTGTTTGTCAGTTCTTCGCGAATAATTGTGGGTACAGTTTCCACACTGACATCAAACTGTGCACTTATTGTCTCTATAGACACACGACAGTCCTTATCCATGAAATTCTTTATTTGACCAATCAATGTTCTGACTTCCTTACTCCTCCCACACCTCTCATCATCCCTAACAGACTTCCTGCCTTCTTTGAATCTCTTATGCCACTCAAAAACTGATGCTCGATTCATGCAAGATGATCTAAAAGCAGTCTGAAGCATTCCATACGTTTCTGTGGCATTTTTTAAAAGTTTAAAACAGAATTTTATTGTATATCATTCTTCTAAAGTGTTCTTACGTCCAGATTGCATTTTTGAAATTCACCAGCTGTGACAATCAGGCTTTAGTAGGGTGTATTCCAATTCCTGCTGTAGTTGTTCATTTGAACCTGAAATCATAAAAATTGGTCAGTCATCTCATATGATGTATAGCAATAATATAGTGAATTTTCAAGAGTCTACAACAATTTTAAATGCCAGTACAAAAAAGTCTGGAAACTTATTGAAGGCACCTCGTATATGTAAAACCAGGTCAAATTATATTTTGATAATCACTATTTGTTCCACTTCACCAATTCAAGTCATTAAGGTATATTTGTTCAACATAAAGTGTGTAGAAGGTTGCTTTGTTATACTAGTTAACTGATAAAATTAATATTGTCATGTACATGTGTTTACAAGGTACATGAATTCTAAGATACCAGACACTTTTGGCAAGAGTGATTCAGCTAAGGACTGAAGCAACTGAATAAAATATTAAAACAAACACAAGAGCTTGTATTTTTCATGAGCAACATATTGAATATTTTGACACAATCAGCAGTAATTAGTTGCTAAAGATAATCTCTAAACAATAGAATTTTATCGAACCAAATTTTTAAAAGTTTTCTATTACCAATTCAAATTTAGATTGGTTGATTGGTTGGTTTTTATGGCATATCAACCCCCTTTGAATTTATTACAACAGTATAATAAGAAATACTCAAAAATTATGAGATATAAAAAGAAATACTCAAAAAGTATGTGATTGTTAAGGTTGATAAAATAGCGATTGACGAGTGTTCGAAAAATAGAAAAATGTAGACATATGGATGCCAAGAATTCAAATTTAGGCGGCAAAATAAGGAACTGTTTCTTTTGGTCGGAGGAGATGAAGAGAAGGAGTAGGAGTAAGAGTAGGAGTTAGGGACCGTAGTTTTGTAGCAGGTTGCCAAAAAAGAAAACTCAAAGAAGTTGTCAGTTGACGACTAGAATCCACAGTGAACGTAACTCAGTAATTTCCACACCAGTATAAATAAAAATTAAGAGGTTACAAAAAGCTTAATTACAACTTGATTACAACTGATTTTCTTGCACCAAAATAAAACATCATTTAATCGAAGTTTTGTGTTTTCTTCAATAATTTCAACATATGAAGAAATACAACATGATAATAATTAGAAATATTAAAAAGAAATGTGATAATACTTAGAAATACTCAAAAAATATGTGATAATAAAAAGAAATAGTAAAGAAGAATGTGTTAATAATTAGAAATTCATAAAAATCATGAGATAACCACATCAAAAACTTTAATTCACAAGGTTACTTTATTTAAAAAAATTAAATTCTTTGAAATAGGCAAGAGAAAATTTTCTTTAAATCTCTTCAAATGCACATGTGGTATTTTGACCTTCGACCCGGCCAAAAATACCATTCAGAGTGATGCACCAGAAGGAAGTGACACATTCTAATGGCAATTATGAGAGGAAATCGTGTGGGCAGAAATTGGCTGATGAAATGAGACGAGAAAAAAAAATTCCCATGGTACACTCATAGACTGATGCACCAGAAGAGAGTGACCTGTGAACCGCATGACAGTTATTTCTGCTTAATGACGATCAAACATGCAATTCCAAAAATTGAGTAGGCGACTGAGTGGGTGTTGAACTATTATATAACTCAGTCAAGACAGAGTTCCAGTTAGAGATCAGACGGAGTTATAGACAAGGTGTAGTAGGGAAAGCCACACCAGGCCAAGGGGGCTCAGGGCCCCCGATTGAGTTGGGGTCCAGAGAAGTTGCTGATAAGATGCAGTAAAGAAAGCCAGTACCCAGCAGAGTGGGCCTCTGGGCCTCCGGTTGAGCATCAGGAGAACGAGAAAGACACAACTTTGCCGGCCATAAGAGCGGAGGTCAAAATATTGAAGCTTCTGTTCGGTCTCCAACTCCCTCTCACATGCAAACCTTGAGTAACCCTTTCAAACATTACAAATAAAGTGAGAGGTACATATATTTATAAAGAAGTCTTCACTCGTCTGTTTATTTATCATGTCGTTATAATGCTGTAGAAGACAATATAACACACACACACAGAGGAATATTCAACAGACACCTGGTTAGGTACATAAACACACAAATGCACACAAACACATAAAGGAATATTTAACAGACACCTAGTTTGGGACACACACACACACACACAGAGGAATATTCAACAGAACCCGGTTTGGGACCTATACACACAAATGCATACATACACACATATACACAGGAATATTCAATAGACACTCGGTTTTGGACATGTACACACAAATTCACACACACACACACACACACAGAGGAATATTCAGCAGACACTCAGTTTGGTATAAAGAGACACAAATGCACACACACACAGAGGAATATTAACGGAACCCAGTTTGGGACATATACACACAAATGCACAAACACACACACACAAGAATATTCAACAGACACCTGGTTTGGTACACACACACACACACACACATACACACAGCGGAATATTCAACAGAACCCAGTTTTGGATATATACACACAAATGCACACACACACACACACACACACATACAGGAATATTCAACAGAACCTGGTTTGTGACCTATACACACAAATGCACACACACACACACACAGAGGAATATTCAACAAATGCCTGGTTTTGGACATGTACACACATATGCACACACATACACACACACACACACGGAGGAATATTCAACAGACACTCAGTTTGGTATATATACACACAAATATACACACGCAGAGAGGAATATTCAACAGAACCCAGTTTGGGACATATACACACAAATGCACACACACACACACACACACACAAAGGAATATTCAGCAGACACCCGGTTTGGGACGTACATACATAAATACACACACAAACACATACAGGAATATTCAACAGAAACCAGTTAGGGACATTTACACACACACACACACACACACACACACACACAGGAATATTCAACAGACACCCGGTTTGGGACGTATACACACAAATGCATACGCACACACACACACACACGCACAAAGAATATTCAACAAAACCCGGTATGGGATATATACATATGAATGCACACACACACACACACACACACAAAGTAATATTCAACAGAACCCAGTTTTGGACACATACACACAAATGCACACACACACACACACACACACACACTCAGAGGAATATGCAACAGACACCAGGTTTGGTATATATACACACAAATGCACACAGACACACATATACACGGGAATATTCAACAGACACTCGGTTTTGGACATGTACACACAAATGCAAACACTTACACGCACACATACAGGAATATTCAAAAGAACCTGGTTTGTGACCTATACACACAAATGCACATACACACACACATCCACACAGAGGAATATTCAACAAATGCCTGGTTTTGGACATGTACACACATATGCATACACACAAACATACACGGAGGAATATTCAACAGACACTCAGTTTGGTATATATACGCACAAATGTACACACACACAGAGGAATATTCAACAGAACCCAGTTTGGGACATATATACATAAATACACACACACACACACACATAAAGGAATATTCAACAGAGACCGGTTAGGGACATTTACACACAAATGCACACACACACAGAGAGGAATATTCCACAAAACCCAGTTTTGGACATACACACACACACATACACACATACAGGAATATTCAGTAGAACCAGTTTGGTACATATACAAACAAATACACACACACACACACACACACACACACAGAGGAATATTTAACAGACACCCAGTTTGGTAAATATACACACAAATGCACAAGCACTCAGAGGAATATTCAACAGAACTGGGTTTGGGATATATACACACAAATGCATCCACACACACACACACACACACACCAAGGTATTTTCAGCAGAACCCGGTTTTTGTATAAGGGCGCGCGTGCGCACACACACACACACACACACACACACAGAGGAATATTCACCTAACACCCGGTTTGGTACATATACACAAACACACACACGCGCAAAGGAATATCAAACAGAACCCAGTTTGGGACATATACACACAAATGCACACACAGACACAAAGGAGTATTCAACAGAACCCGGTTTGGGACATACACACACACACACACAGGAATATTCAACAACTCCCGGTTTGGGACAAATACACACAAATGCACACACACACACACACACACAGAGAGGAATATTCAACAAAACCCTGTTTGGGACATACACACACACACACAGGAATATTCAACATATACCTGGTTTTGTGCATATACCCACAAATGCACACAAACACACAGAGGAATATTCAACAGACACCCGGTTTGGTACTGTCACGTGATGGCTCACGGAGACGAGGAGGTGGGAATGATACTCCCCCCCCCGTTGAACTAAAATTATCTAGGAGTCAAAAAGTGACCGTTAGGAGAGAATGTGGGTCACGCAGATGTTCGCACCTAAGTGACCTTGGGTCGCCGGACATCGGAAGGGGAAAGAGAAAATGAAGCCAAATGATTGGCGGGGACCCCAAACCGAAGTGGGGTTCCCTTCCCCTCAGCGGAAGTAAATACAAAAAGAGAGTTTTTGAGCAACGCTCGTGGCAGACGGACGATAGCCATTTTTACTCCGGGCTAAAGACAAAAGACTAACTGAGACATGAAGGACTCCAAAATCCTTCAAGCCAGTACTAAAAACAGAACAAAGTCTATTAGCCCGTGAAAAAAGAAAAATTCTCCAGTGGAACCCCGTCAAAAAAATAAGATAAGTAACTTTGGGACATTCTTCCTTTACACCCAAATTTTGTTTACCACTCTCTCTCTCTCTCTCAATTTGAAAAAGGATAAAAGCCAGGAAAAGACATTTATATTCATGGACTATCCTATTATATATTTTTGACACTTTGAACGTATATATATATAACCGTAGTAAAGAACCTATGTATTTTCATTTTACCATGTGGTCTATGTTATTATTTCATGCTTTCCTTTCAGCTTCTATTCGCCTTACATTATCTTGCTTAGAACTGTCCTATTAATTCCTAAAGTATCACACGGGAAACCGGAGTTGCCGACTACTACAACAACATTAATATTATTACAACTAAGACCTATAGGCCCGTATTCTTCTATTATCTAAGGGAAAGAAGTTTAGCGGTCTGGTGGGTGTGTGATAGTGTGAAATTTTGGACCCCTTTGCCAGCGGTGGCCAGTCTGGCCCTAAAATATTCCCTCACGTAATATGCCAGTTCTTATCTGCCTGAGAAAAGAACTCTGAACAGGACTTATTTCTGTAGGGGATCAAGTGCCAACCTGCCCCGTCT
>CAUZXS010006338.1:107500-185000 GCA_963585895.1 Sepioteuthis lessoniana
CAATCTTAATTAGGACTTATTTTTGCGAGGGGTCAAGTGCCAGACTGCCCCGACGTCACATGTGTGTAAGATAAACTCACGTACTGGCATAAATATTTATGCACCGTCACAGTATATATATATATATATATGTATATACATAGATGTATATATGTATATATGTCATCATCATCATCATCATGTCGTGCCGCCAGCACGGATATCCTTAACCATCTCTCGCCACTTCTCCCTATCATTCATCGCCTCCGGCAGGTCTTCAGAGTTACATCCTGTGTCCTCACTTAGCTGCTGTATGTAAGTTCGGGCTGGTCGTCCTGCTTTTGCTTGGCCATATGTTAGGATCCATAGGAGTACGTCACTTACGAGCTCGTCCTTGCTTCTCCAGCAGTGTTCGGCGTGTCTGGCTCGTCTAACTTGTATAGTTTTCGTGATGGGAGGTAAGTTGCCGTACAGCTGGTGTCTTGTGGGGTATTGCCGCCAACACTTGTTCAATATTGCTCGCAACATTCTTGTGTAGTTGCCGTCTAGCTTCTTCTTCAGCCGTTTAGTTAGCGTCCAAGTAGTGCATCCATATAGCAATATCGATACGACCGCTGCTTGGAAGAAACTGCGCTTCATTTTATCTGTCGGTTCTGATTTCCATATGATTGTGAGCCTATCGATAGCTGTCCATGCTTTGGTTAGTCGCGTGTCGATGTCTTTTTCGGTTGATGAGACGCTGCTTCCTAGGTAGGGGAATTTGTCAACTAGTTTCAGAGAGGTTCCGTTTAGTGTGGAAATGTCGCCCGTTTGATTGTAGCACATATATTCAGTTTTGTGTGCATTGATATGGAGGCCAATGCCTGCGGCGGCCCGTTCCAAACTATGCAGTAGTGTTTCGGCTTGGTTGGGCGTATTTGCCAGTATCGCTATGTCATCGGCGTAGTCGGCGTCGGTAATTGTTTTTGCGGGGTACCTTCTGCTTCTATTCTTTGTCAGCTCAAAGCCATTTTCTCTGATTTTGTCGATTGACGTTCTAAGCACGTAGTCTAGACAGATGATAAAGAGGTATGGGGCTAGCGTGTCTCCTTGTAGTACTCCTGCAACAATGTCGAAGTATTCTGTGTCTAGCTTACGGCCTACCAAAAGAAACCGTAGCAGCAATTACGATTCTATACAGAAACAGCAAAGTGAAAGTGCCTTCACCATACATATATATATGTACATATATATATATACATACATATATATATATACATATATATATATACATATATATACATATATGTATATACATATATATACATATATATACATATATATATACATACAGATATATACATACATATATGTATATACATATATATACATATATATATATACACATATATATACATATATATATATATAGATATATATATACACATACATATACATATATATATATATACATCTATATATATACATATACATATATATACATATATATATATATACATTTATATATCTATACATATATATATCGAGTCTTTCCTCACAATTGTTTAGTTTTTTCTATATATCCACATTTTCTTTTTTAAAAATAACACTGGATTTTCTATGACTTGTAAAATCTGCTGGTGAATTTTTGTTATATTTTAATCTAAGAATCTTGATTTATTTCTAATCGACTAAATTGTTTTACCAGGTGCAACTATCACGAGTCAACTTAACAATTGTTTGAATTTACCGCGCCAAACTTAGAAATTTAGCATTCCACCTCCACTAAAGATAAAAATAAAAATAGATAAAAAATATGATAAAAACCTGGTAGGGCCTGTATCGGATGACAAGATAAAATATACCCCAAAATTTCTTTGATTATACATCAGTCCTGGACTTTAACTAAGTTAAAACTTAAGGCAAAAGGATTTATTTTTATTTCATTTTATTTTTATTTTCTATTTTTTATTTTCTATTTTTTATTCTCTATTTTTATTTTCTATTTTTTTTTATTTTCCATTATTCTTTATTTATTTTATTTTATTTTATTTTTCACGTACACATGGGAAGCAGCATCGTATACGTGAAGGTGTTCGAATTCGCAATGCCTAACATTTCCTGAACGGTTGAGTCTTGCGGCTTAACGCTCAGGATTGTCAGTTCGATCGGGGAACTACTGCTGCTCATCTATAAGAGTGGCTTCTATAGATGAGAATAAAAACAGCCATCGAAAGATAACCATGACTCATACTCAAACCACATACACAAACCGCATCGCTCTTCGCGCGGGTAAAAAAGGGGCGCGTCCTGCTGAGGTTGGAGCCCTGGCCTCAGTGTTCGAAAAATCAGCTAAAGAGCTCAAACAAAAACTACTAAAATGCAAACAAACAATACAGATAGCGACATTTAACGTTAGAACCCTAAATAGAATAGGTCAACTACCAGAGCTAACTGCATCAGCCGTAGAACATAAGATAGACATAATCTGTATACAAGAACATCGATACACTCACACCGAAGATATCAAATATCACGAAACTGGCAATGGATGGATGCTGGTGACTGTATCGGCATGGGAAAACTCTGTCAATGCATCGATAGGAGGGGTGGGAATGCTTATAGGACCAAGAGTGCTAAAAACACTTAATAGCATTGAGAGAATACAACCTAGGATGATGGCCGCAACGTTTAATGGCAACCCCAAAGCAACGTTCATCTCCTGCTACAGCCCTACCAATGTTAGCGAAGAAACCGAACTAGTCACCTTCTACGAGGAGCTATCCTCCCTAGTACGTAGCATTCCGAAACACAACCTGCTAGTCATTGGCGGAGATATGAATGCACAAATCGAGAAAAACAGAAACAACAAATACAGCCTACACAACACGTCAAACAGGAATGGACAACATCTAATTGATTTCATGATAGAAAATATATTAACATGCCTCAATACAAACTTTCAAAAAAGGGAGGGGAAATTATGGACCCACACATACGCGAACCAGAGTAAAGCACAGATAGACTACCTCTTTATAAACAGAAAATGGAAAAATAGTGCGATGAATTGTGAGGCATACTCCACTTTCGAGGGTGTGTCCTCCGATCATCGAATAGTCACGGCCAAAATACGTCTAAGCCTACGAAAAAACGCCACACGAACAGCGACAACTAAGCACTATGACTGGGCCCTACTAAACAACAGAGACATTAGAGACAAACATGCATTAGAATTAAGAAACAGATTCGAAACACTACAAGAGAAGACAGAAAAAGTTACCCCAAATGACGAATATGAAAATTTTGTTGAAGCACACCTAGAGGCGGCATCAAAGTGTATCCCAACAAAACCTAGAACTAAATATAGAGTCCCTTGGGAAACGTCAGAGGTTAGAGAAAAACGTGCACTCGGGAAAACTGCCTCCAAAAGCTATCGGAAGAACCCAACAAACACAAATGCCCGAAAACTAGAAAAGGCACAATATCAGTTAGCAGGAATATATCTAAAAGAACAGGGAGAATACATACAAAATCAGATAGATAAGATTAGAGACTCGGTGGAAGATAGACAATCCAGGATAGCCTGGCAAACAATAAACGAAGTAAGTAGAAGGAAGAGCATAGCCAAAGCAAAATTGAAAGCTGCAAGCCAACAAGAAAGAGTAAAACTGTGGGAACAGCATTTCAAAAATCTACTAGGAAGCCCGCCGAAAATAACGGATGAACCGATCACCAGAATTATCAGGAAGCAATTAGACATTAAACTAGGGCCTTTCACCAAAGAAGAACTCGACTCGGTTCTTAAAAAAATTAAAAATAGGAAAGCTGCAGGGCTGGACGAGATCCCCCCAGAAGTGTGGAAGACTAGACAATTCGACGATATACTGCTCCGGCAATGCAACGCTGTCTATAGTCAAAATAGGATAGAAAGATGGATGAAGTGATGCATCCTTCCTTTCCCTAAAAAAGGCGACCTCGGATTAGCCAAGAACTACCGAGGGATAACACTTACATCCATAGCAGCCAAAATCTACAATGCCCTACTACGAAACCGCATAGAACCCAAAATCGACAACATGCTTAGGAAAAACCAAAATGGCTTCCGGAGAAATAGATCCACAACCTCACAAATATTGACCATCCGTAGAATCCTTGAAGGCGTTCGGGCAAAAAACCTTCAGGCAACATTACTATTTGTCGACTTTACCAAGGCCTTCGATTCCATCCACAGAGGGAAAATGGAACTAATGCTATTAGCATACGGCCTACCAAAAGAAACCGTAGCAGCAATAATGATCCTCTACAGAAACACAAAAGTGAAAGTACGTTCACCAGATGGAGATACGGAATACTTCGACATTGTTGCAGGAGTACTACAAGGAGACACGCTAGCCCCATACCTCTTTATCATCTGTCTAGACTACGTGCTTAGAACTTCGATCGACAAAATCAGAGAAAATGGCTTCGAGCTGACTAAGAAAAGAAGCAAAAGGTACCCCGCAAAAACAATCACAGACGCCGACTACACTGATGACTTAGCGTTACAGGCGAATACGCCTAATCAAGCAGAGACACTACTGCATAGTTTGGAACGAGCTGCAGCTGGCATTGGCCTCCATGTCAATGCGCACAAAACTGAATATATGTGTTACAACCAAACGGTCAACATTACCACACTAGACAGAGCCTCTCTGAGGCTAGTAGACAAATTCCCCTACCTAGGAAGTAGCGTCTCATCAACAGAAAACGACATCGACACACGACTGACGAAAGCATGGACGGCTATCGATAGGCTCACAATCATATGGAAATCAGACCTGACCGATGAAATGAAGCGCAGTTTCTTCCAGGCAGCGGTTGTATCGATACTGCTATATGGATGCACTACATGGACGCTAACCAAACGGCTGGAGAAGAAACTTGACGGCAACTACACAAGAATGTTGAGAGCAATATTGAACAAGTTCTGGCGACAACACCCCACGAGACGCCAACTGTACGGCCACTTGCCTCCCATCACGAAAACTATACAGGTTAGACGAGCCAGACACGCCGGACACTGCTGGAGAAGCAAGGACGAGCTCGTAAGTGACGTACTCCTATGGATACTAACATATGGCCAAGCAAAAGCAGGACGACCAGCCCGAACTTACATACAGCAGCTAAGTGAGGACACAGGATGTAACTCTGAAGACCTGCCGGAGGCGATGAATGATAGGGAGAAGTGGCGAGAGAATGGTTAAGGATATCTGTGCTGGCGGCACGACATGATGATGATGATGATGACATATATACATATATACATCTATGTATATACATATATATATATATATATACTGTGACGGTGCATAAATATTTATGCCAGTACGTGAGTTTATCTTACACACATGTGACGTCGGGGCAGTCTGGCACTTGACCCCTCGCAAAAATAAGTCCTAATTAAGATTGTTTTTCCGGGCATGAGGTAACTCGCAGATAATGTAGGGGTTAATGTGGGGCTAGACTGACCGCCGCTGGTAAGGGATTTTCCAAATTTTACGTTACGCACACCTACCAAGTCACATCGTTTTCCTGCCCCCCCCCCCCGATAACAGAAAACATGGACAACTAGGTTAAGAAAAAAATATTATTCACTGTAGTCGACAATTCCAATTTCCCATGTAATATTTTTAAAGGCGAATAGGACATTTAGTGGGAATAAATTGAAGCGAATGAAGCTGAAAAGCAAATATGCAAAAGAAGGCAACTCGCTAGGTAAACAACACAACGAATAAATTTCGACACGAGGGGACATTTAAAATATAACAAAATTTTAATATGTGTGGACCAAAAAAATATTTAAGGTGCCGGCTATATTACCAGCAGACAGTCGAGTATTTGTCGCTGCCTCCCACCAGACACGACTTGACACAAGGTCAAAAGCCCGAAGGCCGATTAAAGTGGGGATAAAGGGGATGGGAGGTCGGGAAAGCCAGCCCTACTACCAGCAGACAGTCCTAAACATAAATGTCTTTCTTTTTCTTTTCTCTCTTTCTTCTTTCTTTATTTACTTTTAAAACTTGCAAAGGTAGTTAAGTCCACTCGTTCGTTTACTGTTTATGAAACGAATTTCTTCAGTCTATTTCTTTCCTTTTCGGAATACATATAAGTTCCAATATTTGGGAAGGTTAGGAGGAAAAACAGTTTAAGATGTACTTCTTTTTTTTTTTCGAGGAGTTCATTTCCTAGATTTCTTTCTTTTACGGGCGAGCAGTGTTCTGTAGATTTGGGCGGAAAGGCACCGGTTATCTGCTGTCCAATATTCTTTCCGCTCTTCCCTGGAGTATGGGCGACAGTTTCAATACATCTTTACACGCCAACTGCTGTCCCAGAACTTCCATTTCTTTTCACCGGTTAGGTACCCGGGTGTTTTTTTGGCATCAGGTCAGCATGTCCTCTCACGGCGACCTCCGTTCTAAAAACTGAATTCTTTATCCCTATTTCCTCTGACGAAAAGGGTAAACTTCCAGTGCTAAGGCTTCGGCCAATCATTTGGCTCCTTCTTCCTCCTCCACCTCATCCGGTCAGACAACTCAATGACCTACATTCCTTCTCCGTCCATCCGGTCACAGAGTGTAGACAGCCCTTAGCTTTCATTCTGACCTGGATTCGTTACTTCTTTCAACAGGCAGGCCACAAGGAGTTGACCTTCATTCATATTCTTCTTTTAACGGCCAATCTTTGGGGCCCTTTAATTCAAACACAGAAGGGTAAGGGAAATTGATCTTACTTCTCCCCTCTCAGTGGCATATCCCATGACAATACATATATATATATACATATATATATATATAAATACATATATATATATACATATATATATACACACATATATATATATATAAGTATACATACATATATATACATATATATATACATGTATATATACATATATATACATATCAGGGGCGGAGACGGGACTAGTGCTACTCGTGCCCGGCACGACCAATAACTCGGTCAATGTTATTCAAAATGGATTAAAAATCATCCATTAATTTCAAGCAAACATACTTAGTCTGATCACAATTAAATTACGTATCTATTCAAGTTTCGATAACTAATTAGCCAAAAGTTCATAAATATATCTGGGAATAATACCACGATGCTGTTTTGAACGGATGGTCTTTGTCCGGCCACCGTCAGATTCATTGAACATCCCATAAAATCGGCTATAATGTTGAACACGCGCAAATCCGTGCCGAGCACTAGACCCTTATAATAACAGTAATGTTAGAGAAATCCGCTTTTGGCTATAGCCAATAGCAAGAGCAACCCAAACATCCTGCTCAAAAATTTTAGCACATTCTGACTGCTGACTGTTTACAGCTGTCTTGGGAAGAGGGAGAGGGACCGAGAGAGAGAGAGAGAGATGGGGGGTAGCAGATTATAGCCGTCCCGACCTCATCATCGCTATGGTAAATGTTGGTTAAACGGCGTGTTTTAATTCGTTTTTTCACTAACATTTCTCTATTTCTTTAATGAATGTTGCATATATTACATTCTGTAACTAAAATTTGTTTATTTGAATACATTTTCAACAAATAATCTTTATTTTAAGCGAAATTGAAACTACTAGCTGTGTCAGTGTATATTGTCATCAGTTTCTTTATTCTAATAAACATATTTTTCTCGTCATAGTAATGAACATCTTCTCTTTTCTTCTATACTTTTGAAAGGAAAAAGAATTATCTTATCTACTGTATTAACAAGACTACAAATGATATAGTATTTTGATTGTTTACAAAAAAAACACCATGCAAGGTACATTTGTCAATCTGTGCTATACAATGGAGAATCACGCAATAGCAACTATGATGACTTACTTTGGGTCCACGGACCATGGGTTGGGAACTGAAGTTGACGGAGGGGGCACGAGTAGCAAAAACAGGCTAGAGTCGCCACTGATACATATATATATATATATATATATACAAAGACGTATGTATATATACATATATATATGTACATATTTATACATACATATATACATATATATACATATACATATATATATATATATATATATATACATATATATACATATATATATATATGCCTACATGCATGATTTCGAACCTGATTTAAAACTAGACGATCAATGAAACGGCCGAAGATAAAATCAGAGACAGAATGCAACACTTTGAGGACGAACGAGACACAAAAAGAAAGAAGAAAAATGGAGAGATAGAGTAAAAGAACAAAGAAAAATACAACAGACTGGGAGAAAGAAGAAAACCAGAACAGACCAACAACGAAAAACAGAAAAGAAAAAAAAAAAAGAAAAGAGAAACACTCCAAAAAACTGGAAGTAAATTGCTCATTTGAATATTGTTCTCTCTGTCGATTCATATTAAGGTTTTACACAGAAAGAATTTAAAATTATTATAAAAAAAAAAAGAGTAATAATAAGTGGGAAGTAAAAATGAGTCATGTTGGCTTATATATTAATGTTATTTGGTTTTTCTGAAAGATAAAATGGAAATAATTTTAGAAAAAAAAAACGATTGACCCCTACATATAAAGCATAGAAACATGATGAAAACTACTTCATGTAATTTTGAATCGTAGTGAGGGAGAGAGAAAGAAAGAGAGTAAGAGGGAAACATACAAGCAGGTTGCTGTGAAAAGAAAGATGGCCCCTATGGACAGAAATACTGTCCCTGAGTTAAAATGATTGATGGGTCATAATGTAAACTTCTACTTGGGTTTTGAGTTTTAATTTTTATGAATGGATTTGATAGTAAACAAAATTTTTATGAATGAAATTTTGTAGTAACTTGTGAATGCCATTCTAGCGCATGGTAATTTGAAATTAGGATTCTAATCCAAGATCTGGGAGGATTTCGGGGCATCAATGATGCTGTCTGGAGAATGCTCATATACCTTTGAATCCATACTTAAGGTTGTGGGACAGGTTCGATGTTTGGAAAAGTTGTGGAAATTGGAAGTGTTCTGTGAAGTCTCCCTAGAATGGGATCGATATTTTGGGTACTAGTAGAAGCCATACCAGGTTTTGTGAAGGTCTTCCCCCAGAGAGGGGTCGAGAAAATTTGAGAATCTTCTTGTACTGGATATTTTGTAAATTCCCCAAAGAATGGATTTGAGAATCTTGTGGTATTGAAGTACTGACTGGTTAGTGGCCAGACTGAATTGTGAAGGTCTCACTGGAATGGGGTTTGACTTTTGTTTTTGAAAAGGTTATTTTTGAAATTTAGAACGAGATGGGAGACTAGGGAGCATATGTGCAGAAACTTGACGATCTCGTTGATGTACCGGAAAATTTGTGGACTCGGTTTTGGATTGTTCTTGAGGGGGGAATTGTGGTTGGCTGAATGGATAAATGAATAAAGTACCCCGTTAACTATTGTAAAAGACCCACCCTGAGATATTTTAACTCATCTTTGGAAGTAAGCAAGACTCTAGTATTGTCTTGTCGTGCTCGGAACAAGTAAAAATGAAGAAATGATGGCTGGATACGAGCCATGCTTTTGTAGAGATACTAGCTGAAAGAAGAAAGAATATTACTGAAAAAGTTTGATAAATGAACCATGCTTGTTTTATGGAAATACTTGTTAGAAATTGAATAAACAGGGGTGCATGAACCTATAGTTATTATATTAAGGTAAAGACAGAGAGAAGCAGATATAAGGTTTAAAAAAATATAGTGTATGAGCAATTTATTATAAAAAAAAAATGGGATGATAGGACAATAGAAAAAGACAAGGGGAAAGGAAAGAGGAAAAGAAACTTGAACACTGTTGAACACAGCATAAAAAAAAAACATTTTTAGGAAAAATAGTTTTAGGAAATTTGACAAAAACCATTAACAGGGGATTTGATATTAAGTTTATGAAGATTTTAAAATTATGATGATTCTAAATTTTTTTTGAATATTGGGTTTTCGTGGAATAGGAAATACATTTTTTTTTTAGGGTTTCTGTTTTTGAGCTGACTCGAGATTAGGACAGATTCATCCAAGTTGTGTTACAGATTGTTTTGGGCATACGGTAAGAAATAATTCTATAGAAGAATTCACTGTCCCATGGATTTGTTGAAGAACTGAGGTGGGCAGTATTTTCAGATTGGAGTTCCAAGTAGATGGAATAAAGGAAAGTAAGGCATGGCCTGCTTCAATATTTTGTGGATGATGTCTGAATCTTTAAGTCCCGATGATGTTTTGGATTCATGCATGATTTGGCGAAGTGAAACAAATCTGGAAAAGGTGAGCTGCCTATATCTTGGTAGCCACGAGGGTTCCTGATTAAATTGAAAAGCAACCCAGCGAGGGTGTGATCAGGTAAAGCATGTTCCTCAAGGGTTTACAGACCAATATTAATGAAAAAAAAAATGAGTAACACATTGCTAATAAATATTTTTGCATGGTCTATTTTAGGTGGTTTACTGCATGCATGTCAGATTGTGATACATTTTGATGTATTGTTATTTTATGGAATTGTGATACATTGTTTGGGGTTGTGATTTTCATGGATTTATGAGGAACGTTTTGGGCCTTGAAGATATTGTTTTTTAGTTGGTGGAATTTTCCAGTTAATCAAGGTAGGAACCTGTTGAGCGAAGGACTGGAATTCAGGCAAAATGTATTGCTGGAAAGACCAGGGTCACTAGGTCTGGGACCAGAGTATGGTCCTTTTATGGTTTTGAGATTATTCAAGGATTTCCAGAGGGCCCTATTGTGTTTGGGAGGATGAAAGATGCATCTGTATTGTACTTTGATGCAAGCATATCAGGATAACCAACCACGCAAAGAATAGTATGAAATAAATTTAGATGATAATTAGCCTGGGCAAGTGTTACATAGTGAGAAGGTCACCTTCTAATTTCTTTTTGTATTTTTGCTGTGGTTCAAGTAATTTCTTTTGTATTTTTTGCTGCTGTTGTCCTTAAGCATTCTTTGTAAAATGTGTGTGTGAGGGGGATATTGACGGACATGAAGAAAAATTCCACAAGTGGAATATTGAAAAAAAAGAATGGGATGATTGTTAAATATTGACCCTCGACCGAGCCATCAATCAAGAGATGCACCTGTGTAACTAAGCTGAAGAACAGCGGAAGCAGGTTGGCTTTAAACAATAACATAACCAGGCGCACAGACGGCTTGAGTCAGTTGAAGACAAGATGCCGAATTGAGAGCCAGCAGCAGACCGAGGGCTTTGGGCCCTCAGTGACCCACGGTTGAGCAACCCAGCCAAGATGAGAAATAAGTGCTGCTATGGTCTGAAGAACTTGGGTCAAGGTAGCAGTCTGTTCCCATCTCCAACTCACCTCTCACACACAACCAACATCAACCCTTTCGAGAATAAAGTGTGAGAGATATATTTTTATAAAGTGTGTTCGTTCATTCATTGAAGTCATCATTATTGTTGACTGTGTTTCCACATATATTTCTATATGTATTATGAGTATGAAAACATATATTAGCAAAGACACCATTGGCATTAACAGTAGGAGAACTCAAATAAAATAATAAAACACACAAAAGCCTTTTTGTCCGGCGCTTTTCAAGTTTTTATACACCGGAAAATTGAATAAAAACGGGGTTATATAATTTGGATTGTCAGATTAGAGGTGAGAAAAAAAACAAACCAAGTCACCCCAGTACCTAGCAGTTCCCCAAATATATTTAAAGTATGATTGTTTAACAGCCTGTATATAAGGAGGTGCCCATGGTGTAACTGTTATCATCGCAGGATGTGGACACGACGACACGAGTTCAAATCCTGGATGAGCCTGAATGCATTTCACATAGCACTAATACCCTTGGGAAAGGTATGAATCCAAATATTCTCCCTCCAGCTATGGGTAAATAGTAGGGCAGACTAGGTTCTTCAGCCTTGGTGAGGCGACTAGTCTAGGAGAAGGAAAACTCTGAATTCAAACCTGTTAAACTCCGCTTAAAAATTGACCTTGTGTCATATCCTGCCCGAGCAGAGGGGTTGGTAAATATGGTATAGAAAGGGGCAATTCATAGAAATATAAATCGCCTCTAGAAATTTAAGATGGAATTTATCTCTAGCTCTCTGCAGGACTGAGAAACAATCGTCTTCATAACTGGTTCTGCAGCTATTTATAGTAAGCAAATGCTCACCAATAACTGAATCCATTGCTTGAGAATGCCCGGATGTTAGTCAGCCTGATAATAGAGATCTGCGTATATGCTGTCTAACTCTCACTTCAAGGCATTGATAAGTCATACCTATATATGTCGAATTACATCGACAAGTAAATTCATATATTAAATTATTTTGTTTAAAGATAGGTAGCTTGTCCTTATTTGTAGAATTAAAGGCCGGCCTCGAAGTGAATATTGGTTTTAGGTTAACAGCATGATAACAACGATACACAGAAGAGGCAATCTTATCAGCAAAAGACTGGCTAGTTGAACCAACCCAGGGAATTCTGAAGTATACAGGACATTTCAGAGGGCCGAAAACTTTATTCAGGTTTTTGAACTTTGTCCCTGTATGCTTGATATTAATATCAATAACATCCTCTGGGTACCCATTGTCAATGAAGATATCCTTGATAGCCTTAAGTTCATTCTCAATCTTGCAGTCACTACAAATGTTAAGAGCTCTATAGGAAAGACATCTAATTAGATTCAGCTTCCTAGATTTGGGGGCAAAAGAATGCCAATCCAAATATAGCCCGGTGAATGTGGGTTTCCTATAAATAGATGTGAGGAAAGAAGAATCACATCTTTTGACTAACATATCCAAGAATGGTAATTAACCATTATTCTCCTCCTCCATTGTAAATGATAGGGAAGAGTGTAGCTGATTCAATGTGTCAAAAAATACTCAGGCATCGCTACGTGATGTAAAGGAAACAAAAGTATCATCTACATACCGTAAATAGATGAAGGGTTTAGGAAACCTATCAAACAGATGTCTTCCATGGAACCCAATGAAAATATTCGCCAGAATGGGGCCAAGAGGGGATCCCATACTAACGCCCTCAATCTGCCGAAACGTAGTCTAATTAAAACTGAAAGATACCAACTTTGTGCTAATGCCCATCAGTTCAATAACAATATCCTCCAGAAAACTAATAGAGGCAGTAGATGGGCCGTGATTCAAAAAGTCAGCACATATGGATATTGTCTCATCTAAAGGGATATTAGTAAAAAGAGAGACAATATTGAAAGAGACAAGGAATTGGGACTCCATACAGACAGGCAGTCGATGAATGATGGGGGAAAATGTAAAAGAGTCCTTAACACAACACACAGAGTAGAATTCTAAAACGGGGTTAAGGACTTCCACCAACCATTTAGCCAAAGAATGTTGGGCCGAATGGCACATGGAAAGAATAGGCTGCAGAGGAATACCGGATTTATGAATTTTTGGTAATCCATACATTCTCGGTCTCTGCGAACCAACTGGACGAATAAATTCATAGATCTCCTTCGATATCAATTTACTTTTGAACAACTCAAGAAAATGTTTTTGTAGTTTATTTTCAGTTCTCTGAGTATCATCAAAAGACAAGTCCCCCAATTTTAGGAACTTGTTTGTATCTCCCAGACTTGATATGGATCCTAGTGTCACTTTGTCCTAGTTGGATCTCTCTAACCAACTGACTACACCTGTGTGTATATATATATATATATATATATGGGAGTATATCTTTCCCAACTTCTTCACCTAGATTTGATATAAAAATATAGCCAGACTGTATTTCACCAGAACACCCTTAATAAAAAGAAAAAAAAAGAATGTAAAATTGAATTCTCAAGCAGCAGCTTGGGCAGTCTTCTCAACCTTATCTGACCATCTCCACTTAGACTGGGAGAAGCGAATGAGTAGTTACCACACAAACACTCACCTATGCCCAAAACACACATACTGAACATATGCTTAAACTTATGTAGATACATAACTATGCACACATGTACATACAAATACATACCTACACCAACTCATGTGTACCGTGATATTCATCTACATGCACACACATCCATCCACAGCACATACTCAACATAAGCTTACACACATGCTCACAAATATGCTTGTATATATATATATATATATATATTACATACCCACCCCATGGTCTCTAACATATCTAACTCTATATACTACGAAAGTTCCATTCTGTAACTACAGGTAACATCCATTATAAATGATCGAGAATTTTCTTTGCTTTCATTAAAAAAAAAGAAAAAAAAAAGAAAAAGCAGCAGCTCCCCACTCATATTTAAGACCACTTTCACATGATCTAATCATGTGTCCATGTTTGGCGTGTCTCTCTTTGAGATTTTGGTATTGATGTCAATACATTTCCATCTAAGTTTTCAAGTCTTATCTTCATCAGATGAATGCACTTTATGTCCACAATATGTTGTGGCATCCTATGAACGATAAATTTGGTGAGTGCACACTAATCACAATTCCTATCCACCATTGTGTTGGATAGGCATTTGGTAGTTTCACCAAAACTTTTTAACCAATTTGTACTGCTGTAGCCCACTCCCTCTTTATTATTTGGTAATTTATCTCTCAGATGTCTCCATTAGTAAGGAGAGACCTTTGGGGCACTGTCTCTTTTATCTGTTCAACCTTGATTTGGTTGGTTGGGTTTTATGACATATCAACCTTTGTAGGTTATTTAACGCCAAATCCATTTTTATGAAAATGGTTCTATTTCAAACCATTCAGTTTAGCATAGGTTTAAATGTAAGTACAGTTTAATTGTGAAAAACATTTCTATTTCAAGCTATTTGGTTTAGTCAAGCAGTTCTAATTCAACTAATTCAGTTTAGTATAAGTACAGATTTTGTTTACACACAGTTAAGTGTCAAAACAGTTATATATTAAACAATTCAGTTAAGTGTAAGTATAGTTTCGATGTCAAAAAACATATCTATTTCAAATAGTTCAGTTTAGCATAAGCACGCTGTTTAAATGTGAGTATGATTTAATTGTCAAAAACATTTCTATTTCAAGCTATTTAGTTTAGTCAAACAATTCAGTTTAGCATAAGTATGCCGTTAGTTCTATTTAACCCATAGATAGGGCCCTATCAGGTGTTACCACACCAAGCCAGAGTGAACTTTGGAGCAATGGCAATGAAGGGGTGCTCCGCATTCTCCAAAGCCCCAGTATCACTGGAACCTCTCCATCAAATTGTTTAGTGTCATATCCAGGACACTCATTCGGGGATATTTCCCCCTTTGCAGAGGTGCAGTTGGTGTATTCTACAGCCCCAGCCGACTGGGCAATGTTCAACCTTAGGTGCTATATTGTACTAAAACATTGCTTCCACAGGAGATATCCCTCTTTTCACTGCTATAGACTTTTTGGTCTGATGCTTTCAATCCACAATCCCATTTCCACCTGGCCTGTATACAGTCCTGAAATATATTCTAATATTCCACTTCTCTAGCCTGATTTAAAGGAATTCTGATTGAAACACCATGTCCATCAGAACCTCTTCAACTTGTCCTTGTTCAAAAAATACTTCAAGCTCTTCTAAAACTACAGCCAGTGTCTCCACTCACTACTCCTTCCATACTTTAAGTCATCCAGGTCCACCAGCCATGGTTAATTAAGTATGTCCCTCCATGATAATGAAATCTGTTGATGGGCAACTTTGTCTAGTTCCAATTTCACCAGGGAGAAGGGGTTGTGCTCACTGGGGTCAGGATCAATCGCCTGGCATCTAACACAGTTTTTGACCACCCTTTTTAACCTCCTCTCTTTAAGCCTATGGGGCAACATTTCATATCAGATACAATGTTCTGTCCACTCCCATATGGGGCATACAGTGCAGGTCTTTTAGTTCTGTGCTTCCTATACATCACACTGCAACTGCTCCCTCTTCTGCCTCTTCTTGGACAGTCAGCCAACTCACTTTTTATACATGTCAGTGAATCTGCTTTATTTCTTTCTGAAGGCATCATCACTGCACTCAGCTTCAAAACCAAACTTGGTCAGTAGTTCTCCCAGTATTCAGTTAGAGCAGTTTGATGCGGCATATATCATTGATTTTCCATAGTGAGAAACAGATCATGTTTCTCATGATTCCAGCCTTAACTCAAAAGGTGATTTTGATAAAATAGTTGACGGTATTGATCTTTCTTAGAAAAGGGATAAGGAGTCAACTAAATTATCCACATTCTATTTAGTTTCTATTTTCTTTTAGAGGTCTTATGTTTATTTTTTCCTCCCAGTCCACTCCCTTATTGTAAATATCACTCGTTCATTGTTTTTTTTTTTTGTATTTCTATTGGGTTTTAAGTAGAGTAGATCATAGAAAGTTTGGAGGTATTTTGGTGTAAGTAGGTTGCAAAATATTGTATGAATGATAACTACTCACCTCTTTTTCTTTCTTTCCTCCATTTGTTCATTCCTTTGGTCAATATGCTTGCTCGACACTTGAACAAAAAGGGTCAACAACTGATTCTGCCATTGATTTACATAGCCACTTTTGCTACTACTCACAATTCTTTGTTTTTTCCCTACCCATTATAACTCTTGATATGGCAGGTAACATCCATTTAAATGATCTAAAACTTTTTCTTTCATTCAACCCACAGATTTATATATTCTAAAACTGAAAATCACCCTCTCTTACATAAATAGCTCCTCATGACCTTTCTTCATTCTGTGGAATTTACACCTTTTAAAAATACCTATAAAAATTTTTAAAAAAAGAACAAAAAAAACCACATGCAACTGACTTTTTTAACATGTCATATCAATGTAATAAACTGCTTAACGATAAGCTAGTGATAGGATTTTTGTCATGCCTCTAACAAAAATGACAAAATCAAACTTTTTAGTTCTTGGTTGTTAAGTTTTCATTTTATTTATTACTTTGGTTAGATGGAGAATGAAAAGTTGGATGAAAAATATCTTCTTCAGATACTACACTTTGATCTCAGCCAAAAGGCAGAGAAGCAATTATATTTCGTTTTAAAAAATATGTACATTTTTTAAAAAGTGGGCACAAGGCCTGAAATGTTTTGAGGGGAAGGGGAGAAAACTGTGCTATTCGGAAAAAATTCATAGCTTTTCTAGGGAGCCCTAGCTAGCTACAATTATCATCAGCCACTCTTTACAATAAATTTATTCTTGCATTTCCTTGTGCACAACAGTCATCACAATACCTCATTTGCTCAATGAAAAAGACCTCCCAAAAAATCCGATGAGATGAAATTATATATATACAATTGAACAGCATGATGGGGGATTGGTAAAAAAGCCCCGAGGAAACAAAAAAATAAGCCCCGCTTGGTTTCCCACCCATCCCTCCTCTATGGTGTGGAGAATCGACTGTTTTCCGGCCTTAAGAGTAGACCGAAAACAAGCCTGGGAAGATGACATCTCTCACACAACTAACTAGGGGGTCAGGAAGTCTAAGAAATGCAAAAGATCCTACTTACCTGGGGTGGGGTCCCAGAGAACCTGGATCATCATCGACAGGGATCCCTAGACCCCCTTCTAGAGGACGCTGACAGCAGGAGTTTGGAAAAGGATTGTTCCAGTGCCTCCCGATGATCTCTAGGCAGAGGTAGTACTTCTGCCTTCAAAACAAGGCACCCATCTGGGCTTCTACCTTAGCCCATTCCAGATGGAGGTCTGGTCCGAACCACACCCTGAGGATGCAGACGGGTCTGTCACTCCAGCGGAAGGACCCTGGCAGGGGGTCGCCCCACCTCCAAGCACCCAACCACAAACCTTCGCTCTTGTCAAAGTTAACCTTGGCACCTGCCACCTTCTCGTAACTCTTGACCGCCTTCTTAACTGCCAATATGTCCAGTCGGCTGGACATGAAAACAGTGATGTCATCGGCATATGCAAAGATCTTAACTCGGACGCTGCCAGTAAAAGAAACTCCACACAGGGCCGGAAATGCCCTCTCACCCCTAAGCCTATGGGGCAAGGACTCCAAAGTGAGGACATAGAGAAGCGGGGACAGGGGGTAACCCTGCCGGACCGAACACTGGATCACGAAAGCCTTCGAACGCTTCCTGTTCACCTGCACCACCGCCTGTGGATTGTGGTACAGAATGCTAATCCATTTGCGGAACTCCGGCTTGAATCCGGCGGTCTCCAAAACTGCTGCCAGGAACTGGTGGTCCACCCTATCGAAAGCCTTGAACTGTTCTAAATTGATCAGCGCGGCTTTGGCGTCGTCTTCTATCCCCTCTAGGATCTCGCGAACCAGATACAAGTTGTCCTGGATCGATCTTCCCTTCACAGCGTAGTTCTGCTCCGGTCCAATCAGATCACTGATGACAAGCTGTAAATGATTTGCTAAGACCCGGGCCAAAATCTTTAACTCTGTGTTAAGCAGAGTTATGGGCCTGTAGTCAACTAGATCCTCCCAAACATGTCTGCTGCCTTTCTTAAGCAATGTGATCACACCCCTAGTGATGCTACCAGGAATAGCTGCCTGGGCAAACCAATGGTTGAACACATCCATCAGAATAGGGACAAACATGTGCGACATCCTCAAGTACACTTCATAAGGTAGACCATCCAGCCCCGGTGATATGTTAAAGCCGACCTGCTTCAGTGCATTACAGACTTCGCACTCTGTAACCAAACCCTCAAAACTAGCCACTTCTGCGGGGGAAGTCAGTTAAATAGTTGCAAAACTCCTGGACTGGGAGGTCAGGGCAGCAGGCAAAGCGATGTCGGAAATGCGCCCAAAAAGCCTCGCGCATTTAGTAGTTTGACCGCAGCATGTGCCCATCTGAGGCTTTAATGAATTCGATGTACCGATTGGCGTATCTACATAGTACTTTCCTATGCATAAATGCGTTGCATCTCACGGCTTCACTGGAAACTCTCTTTAACCTATTTCTAACTACAAAGCCCTTGTAACGCTTGCTAGCCCCATGCTCAAGGTCCCTCCTAGCTAGATCTACGGCTAGGGAGTCCCCCTCTTCCACCACCCGGAAGAGTTTATCTTCTAAAGACTTCGCTTTCTTGGCCCAATCTAATTGGAGCTGTAGGCCGTATTTGATGGCAAAGTCCCTAATCCTATACTTAAGGGATTCCCATCACCTATTCCCGGTAACTGCCCGCACTAATGCCCGCTGAATTAAGGTTTCCCGGAAGTCCCTTATCTCCAGTAAGGAGGTATTGAACTTCCAGTAACTAGCCAGACTAGCCCTATTAACTCGCCGCAGACTGACCCTAACAAGTTTATGGTCAGCCAGCCCTGTCCAGTGGAACGTGGGACAACTAATGAAATCCACGTCAGCTCTCCTAACAAACACTCTGTCCAAATACGTTTGCACCTGGCCAGAAGGCAAATTACCCATCCACATCCACATCTCCCGCCTTGGGTGATCCAGATGAAACCTGTCGATAAGATCGAACTCGGCTAAAAAGTCGATCAGGCTGCTTTCACGCCCGTATGCACTGAGGAAGAAGGCCAGCACCTCACCTGCAATAAATGCCGGGATATTGCAAACTGTGACTCGTATCCTACGAGGACCCATGTACTCCAGCTGTAGCTGGAAGAACTTGGTGGCTATATTATTAGCTGCCACCCTGGCCACCTGTTCTCTTGTAGACATCAGGACATCCCACATCGCAAAACTTCTGCAGCAGAAATATTGACAGGGGATGCCTGATGTTCAGAGAAGGTCCTCAAAATTTTCCTCCTTTAGCCCGACCAGCCTTCTGGTCTTTAAGTCTGTTACGACCAGCAAGACAACCCGGGGCTCGATATTTTTTTACTATTTCCATGATGGGCAAGATTTAGTTTCCAACTAAAAACTGCGTATTGCCCCCCCCCCCGTCTCTCACTTGTAATCCTCCGGATCTCTTTGCTGTATCTTCCATGTACTTGCTGGAGAGGTCAGAGCCGGACTAATGGCCTTCTGGCCAGGCTGTATTGGGCTTGAGGACTCTGAGGGAGTAGGCAGTGACGGCCAATTGGATCCAATCGAGCTGTAGCAGAAGGTATTTTGGTTTGGTGAGCAATTTAATTCGATGCATAATTTCACCCAATCAGGATGACCTATCCTATTAATCCTGGACCTCCTTTTCCGGGCAGCAGAAATTGGATAAGCTGCCAAACACAGTCTCTTTGGCTGAACAACACCATCCAGTGCAGATGTCCCGCTGGCCGTTCTTCAATAGCAGCAGCAGCATGGACACATGAGGGAACCAATCTAATTTACAGATTCCTGGCGTCTATCACAGACCAAGGAATCCCAGTTGAATATGAATTAGATACATTCAATACGCCACCACAGGAACAACTTTATGTCATCCCCAAAACCTGCTACTAAAAATGGTGACCTCGGAAATGAACAACAACCTTCTGATACAAAAGTACAGCCTTTACAACACGCGGTCTTATGAACACTCAGCATTCTTACGCGAAAGAAAAAATCGCGAAACATTGAGAAGTTTTCAATTTTTTTTTTCAATTACCTTGTCGGTGTCGCCATTTTGTAGGAGGAATTGTTATTGTTAGCGAGAGAAGGTTTTGTTTTTTAGCGAGGAGAAGTTGTTGTAACATATGTGTGTTTACGTTGTGTTGTTTCCTCGCTAAGTGTTGTTAGGTCTTTCGCTAATTTTGTAAGGTAATAAAGAAAGGATGAAGAAGTAAGATGGCGATAGTCGAAAGGTTATAGGAATAGGTTTTTATTTGCAGTATGGAAAATTGGGTTTGCTTTTGGTGCTGCAAGACTCGTGGTGAGTAAGGTTGTAAGTAAGGAGACGAAATTGAGTTATTAGAAGTTGAGAAGGTTGAAGTGGCAGCGTGTGTCGTTGGACTTGCGAGGGATTGTGTTCGCTGTAGTTTAATGAAAGACATGTTGCAGTTGTAGGAATTGAACTTTGGATGTGACCGTGAGTTTCGTGTCTGGTATTTGGGGAGAGTATGCGTTGTCTCCATTAAAGTGACCCAGAGGTGAATTGAGAGCTAGGTGTTGTTAGCGGAATTAAAGCATCACGTTGACATAGCCAATTTTGGGGGTGACATGAAGTTGTTCCTGTGGTAGCGTATTGAATGTATCTAATTTATATTCAACTGGGATTCCTTACGAGGAATCCATAAATTAGATAGGTTCTCTCGTGTGTCCATGCTGCTGCTAGAAGAGCCCCCAGTGAGATGTCTGCACTGGGCGGCGTTGTCCAGCTAAAAAATGTTGCTATTGCTATTGAAGAACAGTCAGTGTGACGTCTGAACTGGACGGCGTTCTCCAGCCAAAGAGTGTGGGTTTGGCAGCTTACCCAATTTGCTGCCCGGAAAAAGAAGGTACGGGGTGAATAGGATAGGTCATCCTGATTGGGTGAAATCAAGTGTCAAATTAAATTGCACGCCAAACCAAAATACGAAATTTCCCTTCACTATAGTTATTTAATCTAAAATAAAATGGCTATTCTGACTTTCCAACATATTGATTTTGGCAGCCTATTATCTGTTGGGGTAAGGGAACTGGAAATACATCAGTATGAAAATGTACGAATATGAAAAAGCAACAGATCTTCAGAGTATGATTTTGCTCACGTTAAAAAATAAACTTTTAACTATAAATAAAACCATCCTCTGAAGACCTTTTTTTTAATTATATATTTAACATTTAACTAATATGATAGGGCTAGGATTAATGTATAAATGCTACAGCATTTTCCTCTTTAAATAAGACCCCCCCAAAAAAAACAGATTACAGAATTTCTCCTTTTACACAAATATTTGAAATTAAAAATAATCTCCCCCTTCAGAAGCAAAAAGAAAAAGAATAAAAATGAAATAATTCGACCAGTCTGGTTTGGTTTTATGGTATATCAATTATGCCTAATCATGTTTATCAATATATATATTAAATATATATGATTTGTAAATACATTTTGTTGATAATATTTTTAAACGAACCTGAGATCATTTTTTTCTCGCACATGGTTAAATGATTTCAAGTATTGCTATAAAACAGTCACAATTTAACACCAGTCATTTGTTTGCACACATTTAAATAGATGTACATGATATGTAAGATTAGTTTGTCGGTAATTTCATTTTTAACTAAATTGTTTGAACACTAGTATTGCTATTGTTTCTAGATAGTTGAAGGGTTTCAATTATTGCTACCTAACACTTCTAATTCTATTCGATAATTATCATTTGTTTGCACACAGCGAAGTGGTTATACTTATTCTATTCAACATTACTCATTCGTTTGAACACAGTTAAATGTTCAAGTAGTTCTATTTGACTCATATATAGGACCCTATCAGGTGTTACCAAAATGGCAATGAAGGGGTGCTCCGCATTCCTCAAAGCCCCAGTATCACTGGAACCTCACCATCAGATTATTTAATATCATATCCAGGACACTCGTTTGGGCAGGGGGTCTTCTGCAGTCAGTGTATTCTATAGCCTCACCCGACTGTGCAAGTGGTGAGTATGAGGGGCTAATTAGTTCAAATCACAAAAAAAAGTTATGGGAAAACTTTTTCATGGTAAACTTGAATGGGTGCCCCATTTAACTACTTATAATCCATTCTAAATTTGACGCACAAATGGGACCCTAGCAGGTATTATAAATTCGGATCAGAGTGGGCCTGGGAGTAACGGCAATGAAAGGATATTCCACCTTCCCCCAAACTCCAAAACTGGAGCTTCACCATCAGGTACAGTGTAGTGTCATACCCAAAATTATTGTTGGTGTGAGACTATTACTCCTTTGAAAAGATGCAGTCAGTGTATATTACAGCCCCGACTGATGGGGCAGTATTTGTTTTGGTGTTCTTGAGTATTTTACCGGATAGTTACTTCTGGAAGATGATTAGTTGGGTTTTATGGCATATAAACCTTTGTATGTTATTTAATGCCAAATTCTGTTTATACACATATTAAACCAAAGATTTCTTAACGAATACTTAGGTAGATAATATTTTAAACGATCCAGAGCTCATAAGTGTGGCCTCAATTAAATGGTTTCAAGTACTGCTATATAATACAAAGAATTCAATTTAACATCAGCAATTTATTTGCACACCGTTAAATGGTTATACATATGATGTGTAAGAGAATTGTTTGTGGGTTTGGTTTGGTTTTATGTAATATCAAACATTGTAGGTTGTTCAATGTCAAATCCTGTTCATACATATACATTAAATACATATGATTTGTAAACATTTTGGCAATAGCATTTTTAAACAAGCCTGAGCTCATTTTTCGTCACAGTTAAATGATTTAAAGTATTTCTATCTAATACGAAGCATTCTATTTACTTTTAATCATTTGTTTGCATACAGTTAAATGGTTTTGAGTATTGTCAAGTAACAGTAACAATTTAACATCAGTCATTTGTTTGCACACATTTAAATAGATATACATGATATGTAAAAGATTTGTTTTTTGGTAATTTCATTTTTAATTTTTAAGTAGATGGTTTGTAAGTAACATTTAAAAGAGATTGAGCTCGTCTGATTGTGCACAGTTAAATGGTTTCAAGTATTGTAGTCATTTGTTATATCTTCTAGAGTGAGGTTGGCAACTATGTGGTCTGTGTCACTATTCATACTTTCTATACTATAGGATCTTTGTAGAGATTTTGTCAATCTCTGAGCATTGCATTGTTTAATTATTCTTATAGGTGACTTTGTTCTTGATGTTTAAGAGACTATATCGAATTTGCCTGAGGGCAGCTTGAATGCGCTTCCTGGTTTTTCATCGTTCACTTTGGTGTTCATCTGTATTTTGGTCAATGGGAGCTAGTGTGTTGTGTTCAAGTTGTTCCAGCTTTTTGGGAGACAAGTTGTTTAGTCTGTCTTTGACAGTTTTTGGTGGATGGATTGGATGAGATTTTGCACTTTTAGGAGGAGTGGTTTGTGTTTGAGCGGTAGATTCTGTGTGTCACTTAGACTATCTTACATTGGATTTCTCTTCATTTTTAACTTCTTGTTGAGTTTGTGCTTGCTAAAATTCAGCCAAGTGTATTTTTTTTCTGCTGATCCTGAAACTTTGACCAATCATTTGGTTCCAACTGGATCCTTTTCTCCACAAGAGCTCTGTATTCATTTTCTTGGTTGATTGGATCCACTCTCCATGCAAAAGAAGCATGTTTTCTCCCATAAAAAACCCTACTGTTTTCCTTGCTTTCTGGAAGAACACATTCATCTTGGGTTTAACTTCAAGTATTTCCTTTTCTTTTTTATCAATATCACAAGGTTTTGCATAAGCCAAATGGCCTTGTTGACAGTTTGAACATCTGATTTCCTTTAAGCAATCTTCTGCCATGTGGTCCAGATCCTTTTCACTGCACGTGGCACACGTCTGTTGTCCTCTGCAGGTTTTCGTGTGGTGTCCATATTTTTGGCATTTGAAGCACCTCAGGAGTGTTGGGACATACATCTCAACCCTCTCAAGACAATAATCGATCTTCACCTCCTTGGGAGTATGGAGCTGATTAAATATCAGGATGTAGCTGTTAGTCTGGATTTGTTTTTCGTCTTTTCTAATGGAGATTCTTCTGATGTTTGTCATCTCCTCTGCAATAGCCAAGGGCAACTTCCTACTTCAGATAACTCCTTTGGATGTGTTCAGTCTTTTGTGTGGGTATGCTCTGCATTTGGCAGTGTTGAAAATTTTCATTTTGAGGATGTTTTCTGCCTGCCTCCACCTGTTCACCTAGACAAGTAAGTTTCCATTCCTTGGTTATTTTCACGTTTTGTGTAGCTCTAGTTGATAATACTTTTTCTATTAGAAAAAGGGAGAATTAGGCTAGGCAGACCTCCCACAAAGATTCAATGACAATGAATCTGAGGAAGTAAGCTGCCTCATTATCTTAGTCTGATTCAAATAAATTTCTTTGTTTTTTGTTAGAAGACACCATAAGTGATTTTTAGTCTTCGCTGGCCCTGTGCTCCACCACACAAAGAGCAAACTCATTCGCCTCGGTTGAGACAGGGATACATGACCAACCAGTATACTTGAGCTTGGAGTAGATTTTTCAGCCATTGCCAATTTCAGGTTTTCAGCAATGATCAAATTCCTATTCTCTCAACACAATTGACCCTCAGCCATTGCCTTCTAGCACCTAAAAGATAAGGGTTGAGAATTTGCTGTAAGTGCAGATTGAAAAGTATGGTCAGGATAAAACTTATAAATGCTAGGGTTTGACAATCAGCCATTTGATTGGGTTGGACCTATCCAACTACCCGTCTAGCTCAATAAGGTCCAAGGTGGTGTGTTGCAAGTGACTTGACCACTCGGATGTCAGGCTATGTACTACTCCACCACGAGGATCCCATCCTTAAGCATCATAGGTTGCCACCTATGGCAAACAGGTGGCTTCATTGGAGGAGTCTTACTCCTCTGCAGAGGTGCAGTCAGCATATTGTACAGCCCCAGCTGAGTGGTTGCTCATTTGTTGAGTCAAATTGGTTGGTTGGGTTTTATGGCATACCAACACTTGCAGGTTAATACCGAATCCTGTTTATACATATATATTAAATATATGATTTGTAAATGCATATTTTGTAGATAACATCTTTAAATGAGCCAGAGGTTGTTTGTCTGCACACAGTTAAATTGTTTCAAGTACTCCAATGTAACACTACCAATTCAGTTTAGTATCAGTTAATTATTTGTGCATAGTTAAATGGAGGGAAGCAGTGGCAAATACAATACTTCCCTGGCATTATGTCAGCAGGGAGTGAATTGAAAGCTTGGTCTCAGGGGCTGTTCTCACCGCCCAGGCTTTACCTGCTTTGCAGAGTTGAGTTTGTAGGGGGTGGTGACCTGTATTTAGTATCTAAGTTCCCCACAATTTAATGTTGAAGAAGTTTTATATACGTTTTGTTTGGAATAAGGCACATGGAAAAAAGTAGTAAACGAAGGAAGCCAATGAGTGAAAAATATGAAACAATTGAGTAAAAGGAACTTTCAAAACAAGGCGACGAACAAAACAAATTTATATATTATAATAAAACTTACATTGATACCTAAAAAATATCGCTAATTCTATTAATAAAATAATCGTGTGTGTGTATATATGTGTGTGTGTGTCTAACACAACTAAACTACAAAGGATTACATATTTAAAATGTCTTTCTTTTTATGGTTGGAAACAGGCGGTTTCTCTGAAACTGGAAAAAGTCTCATAGTCAATGTAAGTCTGCGAGGCCCATCCATGTTGTTGCTATTTGACGTCTGTTGAGTCACACTGGAGGGAGTGTGTTGCTGCTGCGAAGAAATTGTATAAAAAAAGAAAGAGTGTTTGAAGACGACGTATTTATTGAAAATATGTGTCTCGGAAGTGGCTCCAAACGCAGGACGAAAATTTACGCGCGGACGTAGTTTTACGCAGGTAACGTGGTTCTCCAGGCCAATGGTTTCCCGAGACTGTAATATGTGAGCGTCCGCCATCTTTGTTGTGGGAACAAGTGGCATACCGGCCAAAATAATTTATAGGAGTGTAAAGTCCAAAAAGTTCATTGCTAGACGCCCCAAAAGGATAATGCCGACGGGCCAAGAATTTTTTGGACCAGCCGCGCATGAGTCTTGATTTGTGCGTAGCTCCCCACTGTAAAATGGCTTTATGCCCCATTCTGCCTTGGTGTAAAGTCAGTTAAATACCCATATTAAGAGGCAAAAATCTTGGAAGACGAGATCGTTTATTTAGCAAAAATATATTGGTCGAAGGGAAGGTTTTTCAAGACAAATCTTTGGTTGGTGTACATTTTTACAGCCTTTCTCCAGACAACTATGCAATACGATAAAGCAAATGTTTTTCTTGGGGTGGGGTGATTCACCTTTTTGTTCATAAGTTTGATATATCTCTATCCGGTAATATTTAGTTTTATGTGTGTAACATTATTCGTAAATTTTAATGAAATAAGTTTTCTGTTAAATCAAATAATGTTAGCCGAAAATCTTAAGACTTACTTTTAATTGGGCATTTATATGAACTTTGAGTTTTGAAATATTTTAAAATTAAAGTCAGTTTCTGACCAAACTAATTGACACTTTGAATAAAGTGTCTCAAAAGAAAAAAAAAAGAAGTTATTTTGCCCCTCCCCCATATTCTTTAAAAGCGAGAATATATATATATTTTGTTGGTCCAACGAGAAAAAAGTAAATAATATAAAATGAATAGGTCCGTAAGTGAATTTGGTTAAGAGTTTTATAACTTTGCTTTATAGTCGTCTTCTACTGTGAAGAAAAGAAAAAAAATCAAAGAAAATAAATATATAAATAAATAAATAAATAAAATCTCATAGATAAATTCAAACCTATATTTATTAGAACCTAACGTCTTTCTCACACACAGAGAACCAAACTTCACCCACAAATATATACAAAAACTACCTCACATTCAAGTAAGAAATGTAAATACAACCATGAAAATTATATATATCTATACATAGATACAAACACTAACAGTGAGTAAATCCTCGTAAACATATACAAGGAAAAAAAACACCTGTAGAGGCCTAAAGGTTTTCATGAACAATTAACAAGACATTCACAGACGAGTATATCCTGGAAATAAAAACAATCATAACCCTATCAAAATAACCGCCACTATGAAAGTCGAAAAGACTGTCCTAACCATTATAGTCACTTTTCGGAGGTTAATAAAGTCGAAACACTTTTAGAGCAAAGTTATAAAAAATAAAAACTTGAAATACCTATTCACTTCTCATTTTTTTCTCGTTTTTTGTTAAAAGTTATTTGTAAACTGACTAGTTTTTGACAGAAAACTCAAATTTTCAGTTAAATATCACTAAGTATTCTGATAAATAAATGCATAAGTACCAAAAATAATTTAATTTTTATATCAACAGTCAGTAATAAATATATATATTTTTTTTAGATTCGTACTCCTTGAAAGACATTTATTAAACACCAAATATTTACGAAATAAAGTTTTACCACTTTCATGAATATAGGATTAAAAACAAAAAAAGTCAGATTATTTAACGTTAATCTTCGCTACTGAGAAGTGAGAAAAGTCTTAAAAGACAATTCAAAAATTAATGACGTGACATAACTCCTCCTGTCCTTCCTCCTCCTCCTCTCCTTCCTCCTCCCAAAATGTTGCTACAAGAAATTAAATATCACTCGGCTTAATGGCTTTTGAAAATTCATTACCTTTTATGTAACATTAAATTCGCTTATTGTTTACGTCTTTAAGCGCAAGCTTCAAACTAAAATGCAACATTTGTATTTAAATGCTCGATAAATTAAATTTTATCAATATATATTCTTATAAATAACTACCAGAGATAATTTTTAAAATAAATTTCAATAGTGTAAAACTTTACATTATGGTAAGATCAAGCAAAACTGTGGTTTAAAAATAAATTGTTTAAAAAAAATACAGATTACACTAAATGATAAACTTGATTTTTTTTTTTTTTAATTTTTGGTGTCACGGTAATACAAAAAAAATCAAGTTAATCATCAAGCGTATTTCTTCGCTTTTAGAGAAGAATACATTAACTTTAAGTGAATATGTGGTTTGAAAGACTAAAATTGTTGGAAAGAAACCTCGTATGGCTGCCATGTTGTTTAGTTAATTTCCTAAAAATAAACTTTTAAGACCAAGATTCGGAAATGAAAAATTTCAGCAGTAACTTTTGGATCTAAAAGTTTGTTTTTAGAATAAATAAAAATAATATAATATATATAACAATAGAACTAAATTGTTCAGTGTATTTTCTTTTTGATAAAAATGCTGGTCTTATTTGATAGCCAAAATGATTTGGTTATGTGTTTGTACCTTGCTTCCTGTCCATACACAATCTGTGAATTGTCCGTTGTTAATTTAACCGCTATTTCCACACCTGGTGTGGTGGCAGGTAAATTTGGAAATTTCAATTCTGTTCCATTCATTAGAGATTCTAGTTCATTCATTCCTTGAAAAAACCTCTGCAAGTGTAGGTTCACAAACCCCACTTTGTGAGAGGTCAAACAAAGTTGATCAATTTGTGGCTGTCAACTCTTATTTTATAACCTCTCATTGCCACTTCTCCATGATCTTAATGCATATTTTATTGGTGGTAAAGTGTGCATATCAAGTCCTGGATTAAAAAAAAACACGTGAATATTCATAAAAAGGATTATCCACTGGTTGGTCCCATTAATCCTGATCGGAATTCAAACTGCTTAAGTTTTGTAAATCAACAGTTGGAATTAAGAGTCACCTGAAAGCTCATGAACAGGAATTAATTATTATGTGATTTGGCATCGCCAAACACAGGAGATTCCACCTTCAACCCGCTGAATGTTCTGCTCGTTGGAAATATCCTGAGACAACGCGAAATTATCCACTATCTGCCCTCATACTTTTTAAGATCCGGACAACGAATCACACGCTAATCGGAGTCGCCGGTTAGCAAGTAGACGAATGCCACTGCACAATTTAATAAGTAAAAAATCAACTCCCAGAAACAGAGTACAAACACGGCTTTTCAAAAATAACATTTAGTATGTATAAAAAAGTGACGTTAAAAGTTTTTACATTCAAAATTCTCACATGAACGATAAATTCTGTTAGAGACCGTCAGTTATAAGCACAAGGTTTAGTCTATCTTCTGTCTGCTATACTCAGGGCAGTTTGGTACAAGGCAATCTTAAATGGCAGTTATGTTTGTTTTTCACAGCGTCGTATTTGGATGGCTTGCTTACTTTCTCTGCTCAGGGCTTTTTGGTACAAGGAAATCTTACGGCGCTTATGTTTATTTTTCTTCCATCTTCTCACCTGGTCTGTATGCAGGTCTGTACTTTAGGGGGGGGACATGTTGTTTTGGTTGATTGTTATTTGAAAAAGGCATCTGAAGTAAATGTTAGGAATTTGTTGATTTAAACCCTTAAAAAAAGGAGACATACCTTTTCCTTTCTGGCAAGCGCAGTTAGTCATTTAGACATGAGATAACTTCCAGTCAAATAACGAAGCAACACATCAGGACTGCTATCAACACATGAGGTGTTTCATTTATTCTATAAGAACAACTACAAAAACAAAACAAAAGTCTTTTGGCAGGTAACTCACCCCTACAAAAATGGTTTCGGGCAGATAACCTCTGGCCCCTCTGTTATTACTGACTAAAGTGAATTTCAACACTCCTCCTCAATTGCAGTCAGACTTGTTCAATAATTTCTCTAACACGAAACATTTCTCTGAGCTTCACAAATTGTGAGCTCAGAAGTGCTTTTGTCAACATATCAGCAACCATGTTCTTGCTTTCACGATATTCAAGTTGAATAGCTTTCTTTTCAACTTGTTCACGGATATAATGGAACTTAATGTCAATATGTTTTGCTCGTCCATGATAATGTGGATTTTTCGCCATGCATATTGTGGATTGGTTATCCTCATATATGAGGGTTGATTTAACTGAGGCTTCATTGAGATCATTTTGAAGACGTTGCATCTATACAGCTTCTTGTGCTACACTTGCCAATGCCATGTATTCTGCTTCAGCTGTAGATAATGCCACACAAGATTGTTTTTTGCTTCTCCAACTGACAGCAGCTCCACTCAATTTAAATAGGTAGCCTGAAGTTGACCTGCAGTCATCCAAATCACTAGCCCAGTCTTCATTAGAATATCCAATGAAATCCGTCACCTTCTCCTTGTCATACAGCAACCCATAGTTCCGTGTACCATTTAGATAACGCATGATGTGTTTAATTGACTTCCAGTGTTCCATAGTCGGCTTAGAACAAAATCTGGCTACATTACTGACAGCATAGGCAATGTCGGGTCTTGTTCTTGTTGAAAGATATAATAGACTTCCGATTGCCGACTGATACAATTCTTGATTGAATAACTTGCTGTCCTCGGTGGCTTTGGTTAGCTTTGCACCAGTATCAATTGGTGTTGCTGTAGGTTCGGAATTTTCCGTTTGAAATCTTTTCACGATTTCTGCTGTATATTCTGGTTGTCCGATCCAGATCTTTCCTGACCCTGGATAAGCCAGAAGTCATGGAGTTTTCCCATATCCTTGATGTCAAAACTTTCTGAGATGTTTTTAATGAATTCTTGGATACGTGTCGAAGACTTGCTTGCCAGAATAATATCATCAACATAAACAGCTGCTATGAAGATCTCTCCTCCGGAAGTTAGTGTGAAGATACAAGGATCATTTTCTAACTGTTTGACTGTTAAGAGCTTTATTCCAACATCTTGGCAACTGTTTCAAACTATATAGGCTTCGATTCAGTTTACTGACAATATGCTCTTTGCCTTTGATTTAAAATCCTTCCGGCTGCTTCATTTAACTCACCATTCAAAAATACCGTGGTTATGTCCAACTGGTGTAGTTTGAGATCATGTTTAGCTGCCAATGCTATAACTGTTCAAACTGATTCGAACCTTACAACTGGACAAAAGGTCTCATCGTAGTCAACTCCATGTTTTTGAAGAAAACCTTGAGCTGCGAGTCGAGCTTTGTGCTGTTTCATGTTTCCACCACTATCATATTTTCTTTTGAACACCCACTTACTTCCAATAGCTTTTCGTCCACATGGTAATTCAGCAAGATCCCATACTTTATTAGTATTTAATGAATTTATTTCACTTTCCATTGCTTTCATCCATTCTCTTTTCTCAGGACTGGAAAATGCTTCTTTTACTGTTAATGGGCCATCCAACCTGTGAACAATGTATACCCATTCACCATACTGATCAGGAGCTTTTCTAATCCTTGGTGATCTTCAGGGTTCTGTGGCTTCTCGTGAATTCTCATCATCATCACTGCTGATGTTTTCACATTCAACCTCCACTAAAGGTTGATTTTCAACTTCTTTTGTCCCCTGTTCGCTTACGGATGCTGTTTAATTAAATATGACATCTCTGCTATGGAAGACTTTCGATGTGTCTGTATCAAAGAGTTTATACCCTTTAACACCAATGCCATATCCAAGGAAGATCCTCTTCTTTGCTATAGGATCCATTTTAGATCTTTCAACCTTTGGTATATGAGCATAAGCACTACATCCAAAAATACGTAAATGATTAACATTTAGTTTGTAGCCTTTTCATACATAATATGGTGTCATTGCTCTTACGGTAGTTGTTAGGATTCAGTTTCGAACATATGAAACTGTCGATAGGGCCTCTGCCCCAAATTTCTTAAGCAGCTTCGAATCTGACAACATTGTTCGTACAGTTTCCATCAACGTCCGATTCATTCTCTCGGCTACTCCATTTTGCTCTGGTGTTTTAGGAACAGTACGTTCATGGCAAATACCATTCTTTTTTAAGTCATCTTCAAAATCTTTTGAAGTGTATTCACCGCCATTATCAGAGCGTAGTGTCTTGATATTTTCACCATTGGATTTCTCCACCATGGATTTCCACTCCAGGAATTTTTTACAAATTTCGCTTTTGTTTTTAAGAATGTATATCCATACATATCTTGATTTATCGTCAATAAATGTGACAAAATATTCTGCTCCACTGAGTGATTTTGCCTCTAATCTTCCACAAACATCACTGTGCACAATTTCGAGCAGTTTTGTGGCTTGCCTACCGCCAGATTTTTTAAATGAAGAACGGTGATGTTTTCCATCCACACATGGCTCACAAAATTTTATGTCCTTTGTTACATCATAGTCAAGTCCATTTACTAGTTGATCTGTTGCTAACTTCTGTAAATTCTTCATTCCAAGATGACCTAAACGTCGATGCCAAATCTCCTCCTTTGTATCACCACTCGAGCATTGAGTTGCAGCATGGGTTATTCCCTGTTCATCAATACAGTTCAAGTAGTACATGTTACCAACTTTTGAACGTGTAGCTACTACATGCCGTTTTTCATCCAGAAGATGACAACATGACTCTGTGAATGTAAACGATTTTCCTGATCTGGTAACCTTAGACACACTAAGCAAGTTGTAAGATAACTTGGGAACATATAGTGTCTCAAATAATCTACATCTTTGTTGTTTTTCGTCAGACACTCTCACATTTAAATCAACAGTCCCTATCCCAAATGCTTTAATTGAGTGTCCATCACCGAGGGTTATATCCTCTGCTTTGTCTAATTTTTTCATATTGATAAACTTATCAATATCATGGTACATATGACATGTCGCTCCAGAGTCCACGATCCATGAGCTATTTTCATTATTATTGGTTGTTAATGCATGGTGAGCAAGCAATCCAACAACATGTTCGTTTTTAGAACAACTTGGCTCCACTTTCGTTTTCTTCGCAAAGAAAGCTTTCTTCTTTGGATAGTCCTTTTTGACACTTTCTTTAGAGTCTTCTCCGTGTAGACGACATTTACGTTTCAGATGTCCAAATTTACCACAGTGAAAACATTTTGGTCCCCTTTTTGTTGATATGGTGTTTTGATGTCACGGCTTTTGACTCAGCACCACCAGTTTGTTTTTCTCTAATTTTATTTTCCTCGGATAGCAGTCGTTCTGTGACCAAGGCCCATTTAGGTACATCTTGACTTGCTTCAAGTGCTGTCACTAACATATCATAAGATTCGGGAAGGCCAGCCAGGAGATGTACTACTCTATATTCTTCATTAAGGGAATCGCCAATAACAGATAACTCATCGAATGTTTCTGTCATCAATTTTATGTGATTATGAACAGAATCACCTTCCTTCAATTTAAGAGAATATAATCTCCTTAATGCTAGTTTGTTAGCCAACATCTTCTTCTGAAACTGGTCAGCTAATTTTTTCCATACTACTTCCGGATCGTCTGGATCCCCAATTAGGTACAAAATGACGGTTCTAGAGAGAGTACAATCGTCGCCAATGCGCGATCTTTGCGCGATAAATACTTTGCATGTAATCCCATTTCTGTTCTAGAATCAGGAACAATTTCTGTTTCATTAACGATATTCCAAACACCATCTCTTATTAATGCCATTTTGCATTGTACCTTCCAAGTAGTATAATTTGTTCCATTCAGCGGTACAAGATTAACAAGTTTTGTCTCCATCGCTATGTTCAAGAATATTTCAATTATAAATAACATAAAAGATATTTAAATCATAAACGACACAAAATCTTCTTCCGAGAACGACAAATCAAAGATGGCGGAAAAATGTGCTCGACGTGACACGCGTTTCTGGGCTTGCACTTTCTGGGGTCCATAACCTTTTGTTGGGAATTTGTTGACTTAAACCCTTAAAAAAGGAGACATACCTTTTTCTTTCTGGCAAGCGCAGTTAGTCATTTAGACAAGAGACTTCAAGTCAAATAATGAAGCAACACTTCAGGACTGCTATCAACACACGAGGTGTTTCATTTATTCTATAACAAAAAAAAGTCTAAGGGAAGGTAACTTACCCCTATAAAAATGGTTTCGGGCAGATAACCTCTAGCCCCACAGTTATTACTGACTAAAGTGAATTTCAACCGTAAATGTGTGTGAAACGACGCGTGCAAAAAGAACATAAAAAACAAAGCAGAACAAACAAATTCAAATTTATATATCAATAATACATTCAATGAAATATTTTAAAGCATTACTAGTGGTCTAATACTGTTCGTTAAATATTCCTCTGTGTGTGTGTGTGTGTGTGTGAGACTAACACTAATACTACAAAAAAGGACTATTTAACAAAAGTGTCCTATGCGTATTGACTAAGCATTTGTACTGTTTGTTTCTTTCTGTGATTTGACGAAATTTCTGTGTTCGAGGCTGGAAAAAATCTCGCCGAAAGAGTATAATAAGTAGGAGGATGGTTGCAGAGAGTATACATTTTGGTGGCGGTTGACTGCTGGAAGTCAAATGTAAAAAAGAGGAAGAGTGTGTTGTTGACTCTGTTAGTCGAAATGGAGAGAGTGAGTGTTCTCTCTGGAAGTTACAATGGAAAGAGAATGAGAGTTGGAAGATGAGAGTATTTATAGAAATATTTGTCATGAAAAAACGAGAGACAAAACTGAAGTTGCAGACGTAGTAGTGAGCACTAACCACGTGGTTTTCCTGGCCAATAGGTTCCCGAGACTGATTAGTTTACCGACGTCTGCCATCTTTGTTTCGGGAACAAGTGGCATAACGGCCATTTTAAAATATAGGAGTGTAAATCCTATAGTACTCGTTCTGTTCTTGTTCTCGATATCCTTTATTACTATTATTCCGGTTAATTTATCCGTACTCGTAACTGGGTTTTGGTCGACCTGGGGGTGACTTAAAAAACTACCAACCTTCGGCCAAATTTCACGCCGAATTCCACTTCTAAATTTAGCTTAAAAAATCGCTTTGAAACCATAACAATAACATTTAGCTGTCAACGCTTTGTTTTTAAATTCCCTTTGTTATCAACCTAACTCAGCCCTTATGACGACTCGCCCTCTAATCAAAGCATTTGTGAATTCTTTTTCATAAACACAATTCCAGTGATAAAACAAAACATGTTTTTTTCCTACTCTACCCTTTGGAAATCAATTACGTTATAACACATTCGTAATGTATTTCTCTATTCTTCTAAAATCCACTTTGAGTTCTTTTTTCTATTAACTTTTAATTCAAGACAACACATCAAGTCATTTCAGAATTTAATAAGAATGGATGACCCTTACCAGTTATATTTAACTGTGGCATGCAAATAGATGCAGTTATGGAGTTCAAAATAATAATTATTATGTTTATTGTCTCAGACTAAGAACTACCTAAAACTACAAGTGATAAATTACAAAAATTCTATGGGGTACTCGCTTGGTTACTTTATTTTAAATGATCATCAATCAGTCTAACTCATTACCTATCTCAATATATACAGGTTCGATAAAAACTTGTAAGAATTGTCTCTTCATTCAACCCCGGTGTTCTAATTCCTGAACTTCCGGCACTTTGACTGACTTGTTTCTATAAGTTATTTTTGAAATATTGTTATTTGTTATTGTTAAAATTTGTATTTATTGTTAATACTTTGTGACCCCACTCAAACAATTATTTTTGTTGCTTGTTTGTGAGGAGGGTCAAACCTCGACTCGAATTTTTTGTCTATTTAAAAAAAAAAAGAAAAAAAAAAAACCACAGCCATTTTTTCATTAATCAATTTTAACATCGTTTGGATCATATTTTGTTTTTAAATCTATACTCGGACACTTCCTCCTAGTTGCTCCTAAAAAAAGCGACTATGGAGGAATCATCTCGTAATTTACCGCCTTTTAACTCACCATCGACTTCTCATCCAACGGTTTAATCGCCAGACATGTTCATAAACTCGGAACCCTCCCCAAAGCCGGAAGACTTATCATTATCTTCATCGGCCAGCACAATCCCACCAGCACAAAGACCACCGGAAACGCCAGTTTCCTGGTCGTCACAGTTACAAAAAACGAAAAAATCACCCATGGACCACGATAAGGACAGACTTACGAAATACGTTAAGTATTTCCAGGAAAATGAAATACTCTCAATTCTTGAACTAGTTGAGGCCGTTGACCCTAAGACTCTGTCGTTCGTAGTCACGGATTTAAAGACCAAGAGACTGGCGGGACTCAAAAAAGAATCATTCGAGGAAGTAATTAAAACCGCAGGCATCCCAGGTAAGTACTTTTATCGAAGGAGTTTTGCCACCTGGGATGTCCTACTACCATCCGAAGAAATTGCACAGAAGCTGGCCACAAAAAAACATCACAACAAAGTACTTCCGGCTTCAACCAGAATACCGAGGAAAAAGACAAATTAAGATCACCGTGTGTAACGTCTCCATGCAGCTGAACGGAGATGTTCTCGCCACCAAAGTTCTTATGGCGGCGTAGAAGATTATACGTTAATAACATCAGTACATGGCACGGCACACGGAGACTATTCATTTACCATGATATTAGATAGAGGAGGGTTTAACTCAATACCACATATCATATCATACCGTGACACAACAATAACAGTAATCGTCGAGAGACGGAAACCCTTTGTTGGCACTTCAAGCAGTTAGGCCACTTTTCACGCTCCTGTCCTCAAAGAACCATCATCACTAACAAAACAACCGCCGCCACTGCTACCACTGATACAATTACTGCTAAAACAACTACTACTACAGCAACAACTACTACTATAGCAATAACAATGATAATGACAGATTTAAACCCAGAAACGGGGGACCATTCCAACAAAGAAGAAGGGTGGATCCTAGTGAAAGGAAAAAAAGAAACCACCAGAAAATCCATCAACTGGAACTAAAAGCTCAAATACAACAATAGCAGCAACAGTAACAACTCAGACGCCTTCAAAAAAAGGAAAGAAAAAATATCTACACATACATGAAGAAGAAATCGAAGAAATGGAAACCGCGACCAACTTAAGAAGGAGTAGGGACAGTGGGGATTCAGAGAAGGAGGCGGAGAAAAAAACAATGCAAAAACAATTCCCCCCAAACCAGAAAAACAAACCCCCCAGCAAAAATGCCTCTCCAGCCCCAGCGACCAGCACAAAACATTCAAAACATTCAACCCCAGCAACTAGCACAAAACATACTTCCTCCACCCCAACGACCAGCCCAAATTATTCCACCTCCCCAACAACCAAAATATACACCGAATCCATATACCCCCTCCCCCAGCATTTCTCTCTCTCTCTCTCTCCCTCGTCCGTTTCAACCCCCTAAACAATTCACCCGGTCTCATTCAGAGACGAGAGAAATAACACCGTCACCATCAACATCACAAAAAAAGGACAAAGTCCGCCTCAAACGATGTCCGCCAATGGCTTTTATTTTTGCACGGACTTATTGGAATCACCAGACTTGGATCATCATCTTAAGAAAGCATTAAAACCATTATCAACATTAAAAACCATTGACAATAAAAACATAACCAATCCATATTTATTTAGAGGTACACCCATGGTGACCACCTTTGTTCGTTCGGCTGGCAACCGAACTAAAGAGCTTTGGCGGACATAAGGCTGGAGGAAATGGAGCATCCCTCCCACAATGTCATATCAAATAAATGTACGGGCAGGGTCCCGATTTATGTTCATCCCTCTTTCTATAGGTCCCTAAAACTGTGGTATCCCTATGATGTCGGTGGAATTTTTCAGGGACGGCCGAGTTATCAGTGAACTCGGTACCGGTTCCCTGCGTCAGACCGTCGACAGTGAGTAAGGTAAGTGGGTCTGATGGCTTTAAACCTTGCCACGTTGAATGTGAGGGAATGAGGGATTCAAGCAAGTGTGCGCGCTTGCTTGCTGAACTAAAGAGCTTTAGCGTAGATGTCGCTGCGGTGCAGGAGACCCACTATATTTGCACTGCGGACTGTTAGGTGCTGGAAAGCGATTTAAACGTTTTCTCAGCATACGACTGCCGCAATAGCGCTGGAGCCTGCTTGCTAGTTGGACGCAGCCTTGATGCAGAGGTTGACGTTGTTTTTGCAGGTGACGGGGGCCGGTTGGTTGTGGCCGTTGTTGCTGTTAAAAGTTTCAAGTTCCAGCTGGTTGCGGTTAATGCGCTCAATATTGCTGTGGAGAGGGTTTCCTTTTTTCGTCGGTTGGCGCCGTTCCTGGACGATTCGAAGCGGCTAGTCTTAATGGGTGATTGGAATGCGATCCTTGATCCCAAGATAGATAAAGTCGGGCGGTGAGCTAGTGGGTTGGGAAGGTGTGAAAGCAGCCTTGTCGACCTCATGACTCGTCATGACTCGTCATGACTTGGTCGACAGTTTCGTCTGGGTCACCCAGAGCGGGAGATGTGGACGTGGCTAGATAGCTCGCCTTCTGCCAAAATAGGTTCCTACTTGGACAGAGTGTTAGTTAGAAGAGCTGACATCGATTTCGTTAGTTGTCCCACGTTCCACTTGATAGCGTGGACTGGCCATAAATTTGTTAGGGCCAGTCTGCGGTTAGCTAATAGGCATAGACTGGCCGGCTACTGGAAGTTCAATACCTCCTTACTGGAGATACGGGACTTCCGGGACCGGCTAGAATCCCTAATTAAGCGGGCGTTAGTGAGGGTGGTTACAGAGAATAGGTGGTGGGTATCTCTTAAACATAGGATTCGAGATTTCGCCACTAAGTAAGGTCAACTGCTCAATTTAGATAGGACCCAGGAGGCGAAATCTATTGATGATAGACTTTCCCGGGCGGTGGCTGGGGGGGATTCCCTAACCGTAGAGCTAGCTAGGAGGGACCTTAAGTGTGAGAGCAGCGAGCGCTTCAAGGGATTTGTAGTTAGATCTAGGTTAAAAAGAGTTTTCAACGAAGCTGTGAAAACGAACGCGACTGCGCTTGAGAAAGAAGTGCGCAGATTTCCCGATCAGTATATCGATTTCGTCAAGACCCCTCATGGGCGCGTGCTGCAATCGAATCGCGAGATGCGCGATGCCTTTTGGGTGCACTTTTGTGATCGCTTTGCCCGCTGACCTGATCTTCCGCTTCAGGAGTTTTGCAGCTATCTCGCCGACTTCCCCCGCCTTGGGGCGGCTGAAGCGGCTAGTTACGAGGGTGTGGTTACTGAATGCGAAGTCTGTGACGCGTTGAAGCGGGTTGGCCTCAACAAGTCGCCAGGACTAGATGGTTTGCCCTACGAAGTGTACTTGAGACTGTCGCACATGTTTGAACCTATTCTGACGAATATGTTCAACCATTGGTTCGCCTAGGGAGCCATCCCTGGTAGCGTTACCAAGGGCGTGATCACATTGCGGAAGAAAGGTGGCAAGCATGTTTGGGAGGGTTTAAATGATTACAGGCCCATAACTCAGCTTAACACAGAGTTAAAGACTTTGGCTCGTATCTTAGCGAATCGTTTACAGCTTGTCATTAGCGATCTGATCGACCCTGAGCAGACTTACGCTGTGAAGGGAAGATCGATCCAGAACAATCTGCACTTGATTCGCGAGGTCCTAAAGGGGATAGAAGACGGCACGGAAGCCGCATTTATCAGTTTAGATCAGTGCAAAGCTTTCGATAGGGTTGACTATCGGTTTTTGGCGACTGTTTTGGAGACTGCTGGATTCCAACCAGAGTCCCGCAGATTCATTAGCATGGTGTACCACAACCCTCAGGCAGTGGTACAGGTGAACGGAAGGCGTTCGCGATCGAGCGTTCGATCCTGCAGGGCTTCCCCCTGTCTCCTCTTCTCTTCGTCTTAGCTTTGGAACCCATGCTCCGTAGGCTTAAGGATAAGGGGACAAATCCGGCCCTCCGCGGTATCCCTTACGGCAAGGGTTTCCGTGTTCGCTGATGATATCACAGTCTCTGTATCGCGCCGCATGGATATAAAGGCTGTGAAGAAGGCGGTTGGCGAGTACGAGCGGATAGCAGGAGCCAAGGTCAATTTTGACAAAAGCGAAGGTTTGCAGCTCAGTGCTTGGAGAAGTAGCGATACCCTTCCAGGATCCTTCTGCTGGAGTGACGGAACCATCCGCATCCTTAGGGTGTGGTTTGGACACGAATTCCAACTGGAGCGAAATTGGTCGGAAGTACAAGCTAAGTTGAATGCTCAGGTGGGAGTCTGGCTTTCAAGGAGGTTGTCCTTAAAGGGCAGGGCGGAGGCGTGCACCGAGTACATCTTCCCCTTGATCCTTTACCGATTGGCTGTACTCCCTCTGCCTAAGGCACGTCAGCTGGCGCTTCAACAATCCCTCTCCAGATTGCTCTATGGAGGTGCAAGGCCGATGGTCCGTAGACAGGTCTGCATCCAAGATCTAGTGAGCCACTGGCTTGCTGAAAGACTTGCATATTTGGGCCGATCCTTGACGGGGGACGCAGTGTGAAGAAGAAAGGCGAGTCGGACTTTTTCTCGCCTCCAGTCAGACCCAAAGGCTGAAGGTTGACGTAAGCCAATGGGCGAAGCACTGTTTTTCCCCAAGTGCCGATCAGCCCTTCGTAACCTTCTTGGGTCCAGTGACCTTTCACGGCCCCGGAAAGAACTATATCGGTAGCTAGTGGTGGGTTCCGCCTCGGACCCTCTTAGCGAGCGGCGCAGCTGGACGGCGGAGGATATCTGCTCCCACTGGAATTGTGCGTCAGGATTGAGCTTCTTGAACACTCCGAGTTCTCGCTTACCTGGCGACTTGTTCAGAATGCGTTACCCCTTCCCGGCTTGAACTACAGAGCGGGTCTGGCAGACATGCCCGATTGTGCTCGCTGCGGCAGTGGTTTAGAAGAAACGGCTGAGCACGCCTTCTACTACTGCGATCGAGTTCGCCCGTTCTGGGATCACGTTGGGGAGTGGACGGCTCGCATCGAACCCAAGCAACTCGTGCTGCTCGACGTTGGTTACGCCGTAGACAGCGTTCTTCCTCCGTTTTAGGGTGAGAATCGTGTGGATGTCCTCGCGATCCTAGCTGTAGCTCGAATAGTGATTTGGACGACGCAAAGGAAGGGATTGTATGACGAGGCAAACTTTTCTAATCGTGATCTGATTTTGTATTTTAGGCATCAGCTAAGGGTCAAAATCAGATGCGATAGAAAACGCTTGGATCGCATAACATTCAACAGAAGGTGGGTGAATGCAGCGAGTCTGGTCGTAAGAAAGGGGGCAATGTTGAAGTCATCCTTCCCTCCTCTGCCGGCCCATGGCGTCTACGGTACGGGTCCTTCGGGACCCCATCCCGGGTAAGTAGGCATTGTTTTTTCCCACTTGAAAGCTAGTTAGCAGTACGTTGTGAATCATTGTCCCTGTCATCTAGTTGTCAGTCTCCAAGATCTTCCCCATCCCCATTATTTTTGTACCTCAACCTCCAGTCCGCTTTTGCTGAAGATCTTGGAATTTCACATGTACATAATTCATATCATCTCTCTTTAACTGCCCATACCGCGCCCAACCCCGTATTTTTGCGCCATTAGGCTAGGTCCGGCTTGTTTTCGGTATCTTCGGACACCGGAAAACAGTCGGCCTCCAGTTGTTTGCAGACGGGGGTATGGGAAGGCAACCAAACGGTGATTTTTTTCCTTGTTTTTCGCATTAGTTTCTTTTTGTATATTTTGTTTTTTTTTGTCCTATCCCCATCAATTGTAAATAAAATTACACATTTCAATCGGGATTTTTAGTAGACTTTTCTCATAGAGCAAATGAGGTATTTTGGTGGTTGCAGCTCGCATGATGATGGATGTATGACCTCATATTGTATTGTTGAATGAGTCGGCGAATGTGGTTAGCTAGGTTCCCTTAGACCATATAGCAAAAGCATGACCGCTCCCTTCCCCTTCCCCCATACTCTTCATTCCCAGAATTCAACAACACGAAAAAACATTCAGAAAGAAATTCATTAGATGCAGACGTCCCACGCAGACATTTTTTTTTCTTTTGAGAGATGACCAAATCAATTCACTGAACTTTTTCTGGTTTAATAAATCGGTGCACATTCATCAGGGAAGAAGAAATTTACTTCAATTTAAAGCATTGAAATAATTACAGCCCATTAGACATTTCTGAACCGCCAAAGACAGTTAAATTGCTAAGTCACTCAGATCATCATCAAGCAACTTTTAGCTGTCTACAACGAAATAATTTATTTTTCGAAAATAAAGCTATTCGGAATTTTCTTCCAAAGAAAATGTAAGTATTTTGACTTCATTTTACAGTTTTCTTTTCTCCAGAATATTCTTAGTAAAGAAAAGATTAATGGGAAATAAAGTAATATTTTAAAAAACAACAAAAAAGAAAACAATGGAAGTTTTTATCTTTTAGAAAATAATAAATAAACATAAATTAAATCAAGTGACTTTAACTTTTCTTTGAAAATCAGTTTAAAAAGCATGGCATTAAAATTTAAATTTAAAAAAAAACCAAACATTAAGCATGAAAATTACTTTTGTTGTTGTTAATATTTCTTTTCTTTTCAAATTAAATTATCCGTAACGAACAAATTTGAAACCTGGTAGATTTTATTTAAAGTAACAAAATTGATTTATTCATCGATTTTAAAAGATGAAAACTTCAATGAGTGACAATTTTTCAAAGTATATTTGATTTTGATAGATGAATAATTACAGAAAAACTAAAAAGAACCAAATCACCGAAAGGTAAATCACAAAAAATATCTCCAAAATTTTCAAAGAATTTTTCGACAAAATTTACGAAAATTTCATTAAAATCTTTTTTGTTTTTTTTTTCCTGTTGTTATTGTTATATTTGTATTCGCTGGTGAGATTAAATTTGAAAAGTTTTTCTTTATTAATTTATTTACTTTAGTATTGTTATATTTTCTGGTATATTAATGCACACGTTAATTAGTGACTTCCAGTCTCATTGTGTCACCCTTATTTCTGGCCTTGTGCTACAAATAAGCTAAGCTTAGTAAATAACTAGTTCTTATTGATATTAACTGTGAGCACTTCTCGTGCTCTCATCGTGTACTGGTTTGTAAAATAGACAAGCAAACGATTCATAGTTACTTCAAGTCTCAGTAGGTGCCTCAAACTTCTGACTGTGCCACAAATAATCTAAGTTTATTAAATAACTATTTTCCTGCTAAGGTTTAATATGAAAATGTTTTTATCGAGTGAGGATTAATATTTCCTTTTTTTCTTATTACTGTCACAATCTGTTAATTTTTTAGAAATATGTAAAAATATATATGACAAATTCACGTACCTAGGAAGCAGCGTCGAATCAACCGAAAAGGACATCGAAACGAGGCTAACGAAAGCATGGACAGCTATCAATAGGCTATCGATTATATGGAAATCAGACCTAACCGATAAAATGAAACGCAGCTTCTTCCAGGCAGCGGTCACATCGATACTGCTATATGGATGCACTACATGGACACTAACAAAACGGCTGGAGAAGAAACTGGATGGCAATTACACAAGAATGCTGCGTGCAATCCTGAACAAGTCCTGGCAGCAGCACCCCACAAGACACCAACTGTACGGCCACCTGCCCCCTATCACGAAAACTATTCAAGTTAGACGAACCAGACATGCAGGACACTGCTGGAGAAGCAGAGATGAACTCATAAGAGATGTACTCTTATGGATCCCCACACATGGCCGCGCAAAAGCAGGACGACCAGCTCGAACGTACATTCAGCAGCTATGTGAGGATACAGGCTGTTGTCCTGAAGACCTACCTAGGGCGATGAACGATAGGGAGGAGTGGCGAGAGAGGGTCAGGGATATCCGTGCTACCAGCGCGATATGATGATGATGATGATGAAAAATATATATACATAAAAATAATATAAACAATAAGAATTAAAATTTAATTAGGAAACTTCATAGGCCTGATGAGTTGAGTGTTCGCCAATGGTCCCGGAGACCGGGGTTCAATCCCAGGTTAAGTCATACCAAAGACTCAAAGAATATTACTTGATGCCACCTTGCTTAACACTCAGCATTATAAGATCAAGGTAAAGTGGAGCAATCCTGGGAATGGAGTAGCGCCCTCCTCTATACCTCGGTGTTGTAGCTATCGAAAAGGGAGCCTTCGGGTCACCTTCGATTAAGGTCGCTAACTTTACTTACTGTCACTTGGTCTCTGGGAAAGGCTAGTACTTTGTTACAACGTGAAATATCTAATAGCTAGTGAGACAACTCTTCGAACTAATTAAACAACTGTCGACAACAGATAAATAATCGCTCACATGGTAGGCTCCCATAAATAAACACTCCACTGTTACCTCAATAAAATGCTTGGCAATAAGCACCATAGGTTAAAAAAAAAACAAAAAAAACCTTTGATCTCGAGTAATGCCTATCAGACAAAATTCTTTGCTTTTCTAAAAGGACCAGATAATTTTCTCGAAGAAATCTTAGATTATGACCCCCAACTCCGCTGAGAAAAACCAAAAGTAAAAAAACCTAAAGAACATTGAATGGAAAATATCCCTGCTGGATCTGAGTATAAATCCAGAGGATTATAATCCGCTAAACTGACAGACATCTTGTTTTTTTTTGTTTTTTCTTCTTCCAAGAGATGAACGAGACAAATAAATTGATTGCTTTTAACAAATGTCAGGAAATTATATAAGGATGAGAGTGACTGAGTTAACAAATGTTTGTGAAGCAATAAATTGCATCGAGATTGACACTTTGTCGAGCTTTTCGAAAATAAAGTAAAAATGTTGATTAGGAAAATGGCTTACTTCTTCAGAAGTTAAGAAAGGGGAAAAGTTGTATTGTTTCCAAACAATGCTAGGCCATGGAAGTTGGTCTTATAATCGATTGTCCCTATTGCTTTTTCAGCTTTAATTTGCTTTTTCCCTCATGCCATGTTTGAAAAAGCTATTACAATAATATCCTAAAAGAAAAGATAAAGCTTGGAAAAAAATTAAGAACTCTACTCTGTGTGGAAAACAGTCATAATGCTTTAAGTAAACACAATTAATCTGAAAACATGGAAGCAAATGAAAAAAAAGGAAAATTTTTAAAATCTTTTTTGTATTTTTTTATATTTGTATTTGCTGGTGAGATGAAATTTTTTTAAGAATTTGTTTATTTATTTTCTTACTCGGGTGTCAATAGTTATATTTTCTCGTTTATTTATGCAGGCGTTATTTAGTGAATTCCATTCTCACTGTGTGCCTTATACTTTTGGCCTTGTTTTAACTAAGCTAAACTTATTAAGTAACTATTTCCTATTGATAGTAACAGTGAGCACCTCCCGCACTCCCGTAGTGTACTGGGTTTTTTTTTAAAATAAACTAGCAAACCAAAGTAAAAATAATGAAATAATAACAATAGTTAATAGCAATTAGAATTAAAAATTAATAAAGAAACTTACTGTCACTCGTTCTCTAGGAAAGGGTACTCGTTTATAAGAATATAAAATATCTGCTGATAGCTAGTGACAACTCTTAGAATTAATTAAAGGGCTGTAAGCAAAAAATAAATTATCAGTCACATGGTAGGCTTACATAAGTAAACGCTCATCCTTTACCCGAATAAAATGCTAGACAATTAGCATTAAAGGTCAAAGAAAAACCCTTTGATCTCGTTTGATACCTATCAAACAAAATGCTTTGCTTTTCTAAAAAGACCAGACGATTGTCTGAAAGAAATGATAATTTTATTCTCCTCTGTTACTGGTCCTTGTATCTTTGACTTGACTTTATTTGATTTTCGCAAAGTCAGTTTCGTTTCTATTTCTGAAATGTAAACGTCGGAAAAAAAAATTAAGTCATAGGATTTAAAATTGAAAATAGCCATGCATGATTTAAGATATAAATCCGCGGGATTATTATCCACTTAAAGACTTTGTGAGTACAAGACAAAAATTTCTCAAATATTGGAAAAACTTTAAAAACAAAACAAAAAAACTAAACTTAAAAACAAATCAAAACAATTCACCTCTGTGAACCTTTCATTGTACAATTACTATTTACAAGTCCATATTCGGTTTTTACATAAACATATATATATATATATATATATATATATATATATATATATATATATATATATATATATATATATGTATTTACAAATAATTTTAATGTTTGTGTTTATTTTTATTGTTTTGAATTTTTGTCAAAAGCCTAATGATTCTTATATTCTAATTAACTCTTGAATAAATATTGACTACATTGTATGAGAAAGATTGTTAGCGGTGATTATATATCTGAATCCGTTTAATATAAAATGTATTTATACTTGAGATATCGAATTAAAAATCCGATAACCAAACCCTTATGCGAGAGAATAAAGTTAAAGAAACTGGTCAGTAAATGCTTTCTAAATGTATTAAACTTTTTTATTTAGTGATATTATGATTGCTGTTTTCTAAATTGATGGAATCATTTCATATTTTCAGAAATTTGACATATTACATTGATAAAACCTTCGTTTGATGATAAATATGTTACTATTTTCGGATGTTTTCTATCTGGTATAATTCTTTACTAACATCCAACTTGGATAATAATAGTTTTATGTCCTTAGATTTTACTACTATATCATTCCTAATTTTTACTATTCTCATAACAAGTTTCCTGTAACGGATGAAACAATTCCAAAAAATGATCAGATAGAAAAAGTATTGTTCATACACTTATTGTTTCCGTTGGTGTGTTTGTCAATTCACCTGTCTTATGTTTTTACTCTATGTGCCTTTTCGTGAATTTTACTTTTGAATTTACATATTTGAATAATACTTTTCAATTTTATTTTCATATTCCAATTTTTCATTTGCTTCCATGTTTTCAGATTGATTTTGCTTAGTTAAAGCATTATGACACTTTTCCATAATTGGTAATATTCTACATTTTTATCTTTTCTTTTAGAAAATTATTGTAAAAGCTTTTACAAAAATGGCATAAGGCCAAAAATGTGGTGGAAAAAGGCAAATTGAAGCTAAAGAAGAAATAGGGACAAATGAATATAAGACCAACACACTTCTATGACCTGTCAGAAATAAATATTCCTTCCATATAATTTTGCAATATAAAACAAAACTAATTATGAAATATATAAATAAATAATTATAAATAATAATGAATAAATTAAATTAATAAAACTTCTTGCAAGTCTTAAATTTTATGAATAATTAAAAGCACGTTTTTTATTGGTTGAGGATAAAAAGCTGTCTTTGTGTATATATTAATTTGATAAATCAATAAGCAGACGATTTTTAAAGACGCAGTCAACAAAAACTTTTCAAAATGGAAAGACATGGCTTTTAAAGGACGTCGCTTCAAGTAACCAACGTTTCGCACAAAAAACGAATAAAATTTCGGAGTCAACTATTTTTCGATAAGAGAACATGAAAACCTAAGGTAAGTGTTAATTTAATTGTACTTTTGTTTGGGTGTATATATGTGTATAAATACTTGAATATGTGCAATTGAAAATTGACTTAGCTACGTGTTCATTTTTCTTCTAAAACGTTTACAAATAAAAGTAAGTATTAGGTTGGATATAATATAATTTACCAATAGACCTAGCATTGTACAGACTTCAAATGTTTTTCCACTTTTTTAAATACTGAAGAAGTAATCTATCTGCCTTATTTTCGAATAGCTTGACAAAATGTCCTTCTCGATTAAATTTTTACTTCACAAATATTTAAGTCAGTCACTCTCATGCTTATATAATTTCCTGAAATTTGTAAAAAAGCAAAAATAAAATCTCATGTAGAACTGAAACACTTATTAACCTCTAAAAAAAATGTCAAATCTTTAAAAAAAAGTGTCTTGAATCGGCAAAAAACTGCAAAGAAATGAAATCATTGTTTATTTGTTAATTTTTTTTTAATACAGTAGACACATTTTAATTACGAAAGGGTATTAGTTGAAATTATAATAGTTCATTAATGGTTTAAAATATCTGAAAATTCTTTATTTTTTCCACATGGAAATATATCAATGTTAACTAAACCTCACTACATCACAAGTTCCACACAAATTGGTGGTTTTAATCTTATTCACTTATTATGTAGGTATGTATCATTATTATTTCTGGCAATCTTTCTATTTTCTATATCACTCACTAATTATCGATCAATCTAACTCATTACCGATCTTATTATCTACAGATTCGATAAAAACTTGTCAGAATTGTCTATTCATTCCAAGAATTCAACGGTAACATTAAAAGCATTAAGAAATTAATTCCTAAGAAGCAGACGAAACTTGCAGACATCTTGTTTTTTTGTTTTGTTTTCCTTCTGAGAGATCAACAAAGTAATTGCCTGTACGTTTGCTGGTCAAATAAATCACAGCACATCTATCAGTGAAGAAGAAATTTACTTCAACTTAACGCATAGGAATAATTACAGTCTATTTGATAGTTTTAAATCGTCCAAGACAAAATTAAATTGCGAAATCACTCGGATCATCATCGTATGAAGCATTTTTCAGCTGCTAACAAAGAAATAACTTATTTTTCGAAAAGAAATTTGTTCGGAATTTTCATTCTTAGTAAATGTAAGTATTTTTACTTAATTTTAGTTTTCACTTCTTAAAGTAATATTTTAAATAACAACAAAAAAGAAACATAATTTTTTATTTTTGAAAATGATAAATAAATGCGAATTAAATCAAGACACTTGAACTTTTCTTTGAAAACCAATTTAAAGAAGATGGTATTAAAATTTAAACAAAAACAAAACATAAAGATATTTTTTTTTTGTTGCTTGTAACTTTTCTTTTCTTTCCAAATTAGATCATTCGTAAAGAACAAACTCAAAACCAGGTAAATTTTATTTTAAGTACCAAAGATTTATTCAGTGATTTTTAAATGATGAAAACTTCAATGTGTGATAATATTGATTAAAAAATAAAAATTGGCACAGGGTAAATCACATGAATAATAATAAAAATAAATAAATAAATTTTCCACCAAAGTTTTCAATGAAGAATTTTTTCCGACACAATTAAAGGAACTTTCATTAAAATATATTTTGTTATATTTGCATTTACTGGTGAAATTAAATTTTGAAGTTTTCATTTATTTACTTACTTTGGCGTCAAATATTACATTTTCTTAGATATCACTGCAGATGTTAATTAGTGAGTTCGAGTCTCACTGGGTGCCCCATACTTCTGGCCTTGTCCCACGACTAAGCTTAGCTTTCAAAATAAGTAGCTCCTATTATAAGTAACTGTGGGCACCTCCTGTCGTGTACTGGTTTGTAAAATAGACTAGCAAACCATTAATAGTGAGCTTGAGTCTCAGTGGGTACCCCATACTTCTGGCCTTGTTGTATATATAATCTAAGCTGTTTAAGGGATGAACATAACTGTTTTTATCGATTGGGAATGAATATTACATTTTTTTTTTATTGTTACATTAACATAAAAAGTGTATTGCAAAATCATTTCGTGTCATGACAACTTCCTTCGCTTTTGCTAATATTAATTATTTATTAAGCTTTATAAGTTGTAGCACACAACCTGATAGAGCACCCAATGAGACTTGAACGATTCTTCGAAGGCTTATACCTCCTTTTTTCCCCTGCCTCATTTCACTGTTTTCTTCGTGTTACGTTATATTCTCCATTCAATAAGCTCTGTTGTTTTTTTTTTTTCTTCTCTTTTAGGAATTACTTATTTCGACGAGTTGGTATACAAGTCCCATCGTTATAAAGCAAACCTAGACATAAATTAGTCCATCTTTCTATCCGAGAAAAATATTGAATATTCTCATAAATAGAAATTTGATTCAAAGTAAGTTAGTTTTTCATATGATCATATTTTTCGCTTAAAAAACATGTTATAAAAATGTTGAGATTACCTTCAATTGTACTTATGAAGTCTCAGTAATAATGAAGTTTAATGTACGTAAGCATTTATATAATTCCTAAGGTAAATTAATATGCTAAGTTTACCGAAATTTGAAAAACGAAATGGGGAAACAAAAAGTTGCTTTCGAATTAGAATTTAAAAAATCGTTTCTGTAAATAAAGATGTGTTCTTCCACCTAAAATGAACGCGAGGTAAGACTGGATATACGTATGACAACGCAACTTTTATTCTAAGTTAAGAATGTGTGTGTGTGAGAGAGAGAGCGTGTCTGTGTGTGAGTGTGTGTGTGTGTATGTCAGTGTGAGTATGTGCAAGTGTGTTTTTCTGTGTGTGTGTGAGAGAGAGGAGAAATAATATGAAATAGATTATGATGTGTCAAAACATTCAGTCACCCTGTCAACGGGGCTTAGAATTCCTTTTACTCTATTCCTTGCTGAGTAGTAAGCCCCCACCCACTTCACAAATAAAAGGGGTGACCTGGATATGACATTAAAGTGCATTCGTTTGTGAGATTTCAATTAATGGGAGTGTAGACTACCCCTTCGTTGACAGTCTACTCTGACTCGGAGAGGTATTACTTGTTTGACTTTCATTTATGTGTCATATAGATTTATTTGAAAATTATTTGTATTAGATTGGAATACTTGATACCATGTAACGTTGTGTAAATTATTTGTTTTAAGAATAGTTCCTTGAAGCTTATTAAGGATTATTATTATTAGTTACTTGAAACTATATAACTCCAAACAGATGAATATTATTAATTAGGAATAGTTACTTGAAACTATGTAGTTGTGTATAAATTAATGATAGAACTGAGCAAATTATTTCCATTAGATAGAAATACTTGATATCATATAACCGTGTGGCAAAAAAAAAAAACGCTTACAAAACAACCAAACATAAAATAGAAATATAATATTAGGCATGAGTTTTTCTAGTGTCAATGCATAAAATAACCCTAGACAGGTTGACATGCTATTAACACAAGCCAATCAACCAAAACATTCAAGGAATACTGTGCTTCCAAGGAAAACAAATCTTAATAAAATTACCTGTCTAGATAATAATGACAAAAATTGCCAAAGGAAAGCCACTTGCCAAAGAATTTAAATGTTTTTTTTTAAAAAAAGAAAAGATTGAAGTATATCATAAAAATCTATTTTTATACAAAAATACAATATTTTGCTATTAGTTAGTCAATGATATCCACACAGATTTCTGATTAACTGAATCATTAATTATTGCATATTAAGTAAACCTTTCACTTTTAAAATTTATCTTCCTGCTACATTGATGTTGATTAATAAAACTTGTATTATGCATGTAATTTATCAAGTATGCATTTAGTTATGTTTTGATGTGAAAATAGACTCGCATTCTGTCTCCAACAAGATGGTGTCATAGGGTCTTACAATCATCATCTTGCTTTGGTTTATATGACAGATATTACATGAAGAAGAAAGCAAAATCAATTCCAGTGGTTGGATAAATATTGATATCTTTGAAACATAGAAGCATGATATTGTATAGTCACATTACACTCTAATGTTCATTATTAATTATAAATTCTTCATATCTTCGACAGTGATTGACAAGCCAAAAAAAAAAAAAATGATCCCTCCCACAAGACAAGAGCTATAAGTTGCAACTGACAGATTTAACAGTATCCCTTGAAAAATTGCTAAAACAGTTACTGGCTATGGCTGTTACATAACCCAAGAAGGGTGCTTTTAATGTTGAAGGTTGCATGATGTTTATCAAAATTTAATCCTCAGGCCCTCACAAGCACACACATAGCAATGTTTAGAATAAGAAAAAAATTCCCATTTGTCGGCAATCGACTTAAGATACTGAATTATCAGGTACATGTTACACGCCATATTGACCAGAATGTAATTAAACACAAGCCACTATAGCATTTGATATCATATGTGAATATCAAGCCAAGGAATGACACTGAAAGTAAAAAAAACAGGTACAAAACAATATTGATTGACACATCATGCACTGAATGTACAATGGGATTTGCAGAAAAAAAACTTCAGTAAACCAGTTTCTAAAGGCAAAAGAAAGCTGAACACAAGCATAAAATGCAGACAAGAATGGCAAGAGATTGTTGTAGAACTAGTCCAAACAAGAGCAGTAACCCGGTCCTCAGACAGTTGGGTAGCCTCAGTTGACTAAAAATCACAACACATGTGACTTTCTCAGTATACTTCTGGTCAACTCATTTCTTCTGTCAGTCAAAAAAAGCAGTCTGCAAAGAACAACAACCACCCACTCCTGCTGGCATGCTCTTTTATGTAAGTTCCGGCATATAGAAATTTACATGCATTGTAGATTTCTTCTCGTGAGAGATGAGATTGGCCCACTATAACTTCTGCCTCCAGAAGTGAATATATTTTCTAGTGCTTGACACACAAGGCATAGTCTTACATGTTTTGATCCAGGAGGTAAGTTTCTTTTCTTGCTACAGAGATATATTATGGTGATCATGAAAGTTGAAACATAAGATCTCAGTAGTGTAAGGTAAATACTCCAACACTCATACACTGACAATAAAAGAAGCAACTATTGAAACTATTCCGTATGTAGATATGTAAGTATCCTATGTAATAAAGAAAAGCAAGAAATAATTATATAATAAAAAGGTTAAAACTGAAGACAATATAGAAATAAAAGGTCTTTCTCACCTCCTCTAAAAAAGGAAACAAGATATTTGTATTTCTTTAAAAAAGCGGTTGATATTATACCTGTAGAAGATATAGCAACTGTATTTATTACCTGACCCTTAAAAAATTGAGGAGGACTGGGCCAGATAATAATAATAATTTTGAAAAAGATATGTCAGTTTTCATTAACAGCAGTTAGTTAGGACTACTACCTACTTGAAATGTTTATCCTTCTGTACTACATAAACTAATTTTGCTTGACATTCTGTATTTAGTTGCTATTTATTTATTCATTTGTTTTTATGCCTCCTTGGCCATGTCTTCCATCTTCTCACATAAACCTTAACATAAAGGAAAGAGACTCTTTGCACAGAAAATCTATATGCAGTTGCAAATCCATTTATAAATTTAACTGGTTATTCGCCAAAATCCCTTCTTGTGTTCTTTTTCTTAGCATTTTTTCTGAAATCATCCAATTTAATTTTTTGTCTACTCTATTACTATTTTTCATTATATTAGGCATTTTGTTTCAAAAATATATTAGCCAAGAAATTCCACTTGTTTAGTAGACTTAATTTTTAACATCTGTCTTGATAGTAAATTTAATTTGTGAGAAAAAATCTCAAAAAAATCTATCCCATAATTAGAAATTCCGCAAATTATTTTGAAAGTTTCAATTAGATCACCTCTCATTATTCTTTTTAGTGGTGAATTCTCATTTCTCTAATCTCTCTATAATTAATCCTTACCTGTTTTTTATTTTTTTTATTTATCTCATCTTTCTTTATTATTGCTGCAATCACAATGTTACAATGCTGGAACCTGTGTACAGTAATCTATATAAGGTCATATTATGGTTACATATATTTCTAAAACAAAATTTGCTTCCCTTGAAATGAAATTCACCATCTAGCTAATCATTCCATTTGCCCTTGATACAACCAAGAAAATATGAATGTCACCTTTAAATGAAGCATGAAAGTCAATTGTTACATTGCATTCCTAGTTTACTTTTTTGATTTCCCTGTTGCTTAATTTCTATTCAACAATGATGGCCCCAGTACTGAACCCTGAGGAACACTAGGGGTATATTCTGTGTTTCAGAATAATAGTTACCAATTTTGACTTTTATCCTTCTATGTAATAAAAAATAACTTACAATATTTAATATTATTTTAGAAACACCCATTTTTCCCCCCTAGTAAGCTATAATGAGATACTGTATAAAATTGCCTTTTTAAAATCTAAAAATATATTATCCTCAGATTCCCTTTCCATCTCATAATCACTACGTTCCAAAATTTTAGACAATGATGATTTACTATTGAAGAAAACTTCTTTATTACAACTTATATCATCCTTGATAAAATTTAATATGTGACATAGAATTAATTTTCAGAAACCTTACACAAAGATATGTGGAACCCAGAATTTGTAATGTTTAGAAATACATAAATATAGATACATAAAGAAAGAAAAACTCTTTGATCTTGTGTGATGCCTATCAGACAAAAGACCTAGCTATTTATTTAAAAAGGACTTAAATTATCTGAAATAAATCATGATATATGACCACCTGTCATGGACCTTGTATCTTTGATTTTCTTTGGATTTTGCAAAGTAAGTTGTCTTGACTTGAGACCTGTACCCCACCCCCCAAGAAAATAAAATATGGAAGGCTTTAAATTTAAAATTGCCCTGCAAGATCTAAAATATAAATCCACAGGATTATAAGCCACTAAATAAATTTGTGAGTACAAGACAAAATTTTGTAAAACAAACGCATTTTAAAAACTAAAAAAGAACACATTCACCTCTGTCTATGAACCTTTCATTGTAAAATAACTATTTATTAGCTCTAATTTTTTTTTCTCTCATAAAACATTTATATATTTACAATTTCTTTTATATTTGTTTGATTGTGTGTTTATTTTTATTGTTTTACATTTTTGTCAAAAGCCTAATGATACTTATGTTCTAATTTGTTCTTTTGAATAAATATTGACTTGATTGTATTAGGATTGTTAGCTGTGATTATATATCTAACTCTGTTTAATATAAAATGTATTTCTAGTTAAGAGATATCAAAATAAAATTCTGATTACCAAACCCATCCGCTAGAGAATAAGGTTAAAGAAACTGGTCGTTAAAAACTTTCCAAATGTATTTTATTTCATGGTATTCTGATTGCTGTTTTCTAAATAGATGGAATCATTTTATATTCTTAAACATTTTACATATTACATTGTTAAAACCTTCCTTTGATGATAAATATTTTAGGATTGTTATAGAAAAATACATCAAATTTTTTTTCTTCACACACCTAACTACTAGAACACACAAAACACAGACTGACAGACATCAACACTGCAGAAGAAAATAACAGCTACCAGATGTTGACTCAACAACAGCCTGTGTCAAACTGAGAAAATCATGGCTTCTGCACATAGGCTCCATGCATAGTCTATTCAAAATCCCCAGAAAATTCTCAGTTATAAAAGAAGGTCTATTTTTCAACCAGTCATTTTTTTTTCCACAAATAGTATTTTCTAGAGCTGGTGTTTGAAGTCATAACACATAAATAGGGTAAGCGGAGGCCACACAGGCAGTTGAATCACTGGTCGTGGCTGAGAGCACCACACTGTCAGACTAGATCAAAGCAACCACTCGCTGCCAACCAGATAAAAACCTGTCAGCTGGCTAGATATTTCATTCACTTGTTTATTTTATTTATTCAATAAACAAAATAAACTAAATCTTCCTGTCAGTCTTATTTTTCTTGCAACCACAAGCTTGTATATAACAGGATGTATTCTCTCTGGTACCATTAGTTTTATGTCTTTAGCTTGTACTATTATTTCATCCATAATTTTTATTTTTACACTTCTCATAACAACTTTCCTGTAATAGATGAAACTCTTCTAAAGAATGATCAGATTGAAAAAATAATGCTCATACAACTGTTTCAATTGGTGTGTTTGTCAATTCACCTGTTTTATCATGTTTTTACTCTACAAATGTTTTTGTGAATTTTTTGATTTTACATAATTGAATAATGCTTTACAATTTTATTTTCATATTCCAATTTTTCATTTGCTTCCCTGTTTTCAGATTGATTTTGCTTAGTTAAAGCATTATCACACTTTTCCATAATAGGTAGAATTCTACCTTTTTTTTTCTAAGCATTATCTTTTCTTTTAGGAAATTATTGTAAAAGCTTTCATAAAAATGGCACGAGGCCCAAAATGGGGAAAAAAGCAAATTAAAGCTGAATAAGCAATAGGGACAAAAGAATATTAGACCAATACACTTTTATGGCCTAGCTTTGTTCATAAACAATGTATCAGTATTTTTCCACTTTTTTAACTATTGAAGAAGTAAGCCATCTGTCTTAAAAACATTTAATTTTATTTTTGAAAGGCTCAAAAAATATTTGCTCAATGAAAGTATTGCTTGACTGATATTTGTTAAATCAGTCACTCTCATCCTTATATAATTTCCTGAAATTGTTAAAAAATAAAATCTCTTTTAGAACTGAAATACTTAGTATTTTCTAAACAAATGTTATATCTTAACCGTTTTTGCAGTTCAAGACACTTAAGAAATGAAATCATTGTTTATTTGTAATTTTTGTTTTTACTATAGTAGTCACAGTTTAATTGAGGAAGAGTATTAGTTGAATTTATGGTATTCCATTAATGGTTTAAAATATTTGAAAATTCTTAAAAATTTTTTCCACATGAAATTATCTCAAAGTTTACTAAATCTAACTACATTAGAAGATCCACACAAATGGATAGTCTTTATCTTATTCACTCATTATATAGGTATGTATCATTTTTAATTCTGAAAATCTTTCTTATTTATCCATATAACTCACTGATTATCAATCAATTTAACTCATTACCTATCTCATTATCTACAGGTTCGATAAAAACTTGTCAGAATTGTCTACTCATTCTTGGAATTCAATGACTACATTAAAAACATTGAGAAAAAAATTCCTAAGAAGCAGATGAAACATGCTGACATCTTGTTTTTTTTTTTTAATCTCTTCTGTGAGATGAACTAAACAGTTGATTGAAGTTTTGCTTGATCAGTGCACATCTATCATTGAAGAAGAAATTTACTTCAACTTAATGCATTGAAATAATTACAGCCTATTAGATATTTCTGGATCACCCAAGACAAAGTTAGATTGCAAAGTAACTCAAATCATAATCATGAAGAAGCATCTTTCAGCTGTTAACAATGAAAAAATACATTTTTTGAAAAGAAGGATATCCAGGATTTTTATTATAAGAAAATGTAAGTATTTTGACATAATTTTGGTTTTCTTTACTTATGAATACAATATTTTGAACAAAATGATTTATAGGAAATAAATTAATATTTTTGCTGACAACAAAATAAAAAAAATGCACTAAATTTGTTATATTTAAGAAAATAGTAAAAGGACATGAATTAAATCAAGTCACTTAAACTTTTCGTTGATAAGCAATTTGAAAGTTAGATAAAAACAAAACACCTAATATAACAGTAAGCATCAAAATAAACTTCTTTTTTTGTTATTTTTAATTTTTTTTTTCTTTCCAAATGAAATCTTCTGTAACAAACAAACATAAAACCAGTTAAAGGTTTTTTAAAGTAACAGAATTGAGTAACAATTTTTTCAAGTATATTCAATAAAGAAATCATTGCAAAAAAGAACAAAATTGCTGAAATGTGAATCGGATTTTAAAATCAATCTCTCCAAAATTTTCAAAGAAGAATTTTTTCGACTAAATTTATGAAAATTTTATTAAAATCCTTTTTGTTGTTGTTATTATTGTTATATTTGTATTTGCTGCTAAGATTATATTTTAAGATTTTGTGTATTTATTTATTTACTTTGGTGTTGGTTGTTAAATTTTCTGGTATATTAATACAGACATTAATTTGTGACTTTCAGTCTCACTATGTGCCCCATGTTTCTGGCCTTGTGCCACAAGTAAGCTAAGCTTACTAAATAACTAGTAACAGTGAACACCTACCTTACTACTTTAGTGTTATGGTTTTTAAAATAGACTAGCAAATCATTGATAGTCAGTTCAAGTCTCAGTGGGTACCCCAAACTTCTGGCCTTGTGGAACAAATTATCTTAGCTTAGCAAATAATAGATGATCCTACCGATTGCTTAAGGATTGAACATAAGTGTTTTTATCAATTCATTTTTTCTTGTTACAGTCACATAAAGAAATTAGTGTAAAATTATTTTGTCATGAAAATATATTTGCCCAAATTTGAAATGTTCAGAAATATGTAAATGTATATACATGTAAAATTATAATAGTAATAATAATGGCTAATAGCAATAAGAATTGAAATTTAATAAAGAAACTTGCTCTCACTTTTTGTCTTGGAAATGCCACTCTTTTATAACAGCATAAAATATCTGATGATTGCTAAATGATTTTTCTTTGACTTTTGCAATATCAATTGCTTTTTTGTTTTGGAAATGTAAATGTAGAGAAAAACTAAAAGTAAAAAAAAAAATTAAAAAAAAACTTTGAGTGGAAAATATCCCTGCTTGATCTGAATGTAAATCCACAGAATTATGATCCACTAAATGGACTTAGAGTGTACAAGACAAAATTTCTAAAACCAGCTCATTTTAAAACTAAAAAAAAAAATTAACCGTCTGTAAACACTCTCATTGTAAGATAACTATTTAAAATTTTTTTACATAAAACTTTAAATATTTACAAATTCTTTAATTGGTGTTTGTTTGAATAGTTATTTTCTTGTTTTGCATGCCCATCGAAGGCCTAATATTTCTAATATTCTAATTTGTTCTTTCTGAATATATATTGACTTTAATGTATTGGGAGGATTGTTAGGGGCAGTGATATCTCTGACTCCATTTAAAGTAAAAGTATTTCTAGTTTAGAGATACGAAATAAAAATCAGATAACCAAATCATCCACTACAAACTTCCGTACCTTTTGTTCCTGTTAATTATTCATTAAGTTGCAATAGATTGTGGCACAAAGCCTGATAGAGGGAGCACCCAATGAAACTTGAACTTACTATTAATGGCGTTTCTTTGAAGGCTTATCTCTTTTTTTTTCCCCCGTCTCATTTCACTGTTTTCTTCATGTTAGGTTTTATTCTCCATTCATTAAGGTCTGTTGTTTTTTCTTCTATTTTAGGAATTACTTATCTCTACAAGTTGGTATACATGTCTCCCAGTTATTAAGCAAACCTAGACATAAATTAGTCCATCTTTCTTTGTGAGAATAAAATGAATATTCTTTTTAGTAGAAACTTGATTCAAAATAGTTTTGCTTATGCTCATCATTAAAAAAGAAATAGTATGTAATAAAAATGTCAGACTACCTTATTCAATTCTACTTATGAAATCTCACTAATAATGAAGTTTAATGTGCATAAGCATTTATATATTTCCTAAGGTAAAATAATATGCTAAGTTTACTGAAATGTAAAAAACAAAATAGGAAACAAAAGCAAAGTATATATAGGGTAAAATGCTATACTGAAGATGAAACAAGTTCTAAAGTAAAAGTTAAAGAAAGGGAAAACAATTTAATATAGTAATAATGTAGAATTGAAGTGTGGGTAAAGATGATTCCTTAATAATTTTAAGGAATATTTTTACCAGTTGTGAGAAAATAAATGATAAAATACTTTAGCAAAAGTTGCTTTTGAATTTGAATAAAAAAAATTGTTTTTATCCATAAAGAAGTGTTCTTTCACCTAAAATAAAGGTGAAGTAAAATGTGGATATTTGTGTGACTATGCAACTTTTATTCAGTACTATGAGAGTGTACTTGTGTTAGTGTGTGTGAGAGAGTCTGTGTTCATGTATGTGTGTGTTGGTGTCCGATGTGTGTATGTGAGAGAAGGAAGAAAGGACAGTAGCTATATGATAGGAAAGATTTTCCATTTCATTATTTTACTACTGTTTTTTCCTCTCTTGAAACGATCACGCTGTTGATAGGGCTTAGAATTTGCTGACTCTATCCCCTCCTTAATGTTAAGACCCCTCCACCGTAACACATCATCATCGTTATAATAATAACAACATTAGCCAATGTGTAATGAATTCTTCTTAGTTGTTTCATATTATTTGTAGTTTTGGATGATTTTAATTTTGGTAAAATATCTTTTAATATATTATTGTAGTTCTTATATCAAATAAAGAAGGATATATGCATATTTTGACTCAATAATAAAATTTACATTTTAAAGTCATTGTTTATTGTTAAACTAGACTATGTAGAAGATTTTCATGCCTATCTAATGCATCATTAGAATTTGTGTGATGAAAAGTTTTCCCCTGATAGATTGGCACACACACACACATGCACATAAATTCACAAATTTGCATGAAATGTAATTGTTATAATTATGTTTATGCCATTAACAAGAAGAAAAATTAAAGACAATTTTCATATGAAGATTATCTCTGTACAACTTATAGAAGCAGAAATATTTGTGATAATGATAGTATGAATGTCATAACATGATCTAAGGTCCAAAGGAAGCAACCCAGTGCAACTCTTCCCTCTTCTCTATAAAGATAAACCAAGGATACCCTCTGGTTCCTACCGTCATACACGTGCCATGATTTTACCACATCTCTCCACAAGCTTGAAGTGGAAAAAATACACAACCAAGTGTCAGAAGTGGAATTAATTAAAACAACCCTAATTGAACAAGGACCCTGAAGAACCAGAAAACAACCTCAGAAGAAAACAAAAAAAGGTGTAACAAAATCATACATTACAACACACACATTGTGATATTGAACTCTTAATCAATAAACAAAACTTCTTCCTTGTACTTAACAAACAATAACATGTGAGAATGGCAAAAAAATTTACATCTCCAAAGATGGACTGGATAATTCCAGGAGACGTTCACAAAATATTCAAACAATTTAAATAAAGATGGGAGCTGATTTTGAAGGGCCCACTATATGATACAGAGGAGGCGAGGAAGGTAAGACAAATGCTTCTTTGGACTGATGACAAGGGGCTGGAAATTTACAACACAGCCACCTTCAACAACCCTAAGGTTAGATTAAGGATCAATTCAGTCTTTGAAAAGCTGGAGACTACTGCAAACCCCAAAATAACCAAATTCTCATCAGGTACAATGTAAAAGGCCTCAAACAATGGAAAATGATAATAGAAGAATTTGTCACCAAAGAGAAGCAATTGGTCAAGAAGGCTAGGGACCCTGAAAAGATGAGACAAAATTATGAGGTATACACTGATGTTCAGTGTAGAAACTGATCAAGTCTGCAGAGATGCCATCAAGATAGGTGATACCCTCACCTATAAACAAGTATACAACTTTGCAAAAATGGAGGAGAGCACCATAGCACAGATGGAGGTTCTATCCATAAACCCCAGGGACAAAACCCTTATCAACAAAATCAAATGCAGTCCTGGGCAAACAGCAATGACCAGATCCTCAAACCACAACCCCACCCAAAACAAGAATCAGGCCAGTAGACAGCCAAATTTACCTGGAACAAGAGGCAAAGAATGTTATGGATATGGAAGAAACCACCAATAAAGAAACTAATGTCCTGCTAGATCAGCACAGTGCAAGTACTGTAAGCATGCATAAAAAAAGCAGCAACAACTTCATGAAGTCCGAGACCAGGAAGAATACCAGACAAACGAGGCTTTCTCAGGGGAAGATGAACCAGAACAACCATCAAGCAGCATTGGGACAATAATAAGCTCAAGCAGTAAGTGTATACACTCATTTTCTAAATATACAGACACATGCATCCTAACAGAAAATCAAATGTAGCAGCTACCCTTCAAACTAAAGATAGGGATAACCAAAACAATACTGAAGAGATATGAGTGTTCAAGAATAACAAATATTGTGGTGACCGAAAATATCAGGCCAGTGATATACCCATTGCGATCAGTCCCTATACACATTCTCCCACTGTACAAATCAAAGCTGGCAAAAATGGAAAAGAAGGACATCATAGGCAAAGTTATAAGCCCAACAGATTTGTTAAACTCCATCATCTATCAGATAACCACAATCAATGATGGAACATCCAAAATAAGGCTATGTATGGACCCCCAGCAACCTGCACACAAACATAAAAAGGGGATACTACCCTATCAAAACCTTAGATAGGCTACTACCCTTACTTCATGGAAAAATGTTTTAGCGTCATTGACGTAAAAAAGAGATACTGGCACAAAGAACTTGACTATCAATCTAGCCTGCTATGCACCTTTTAACATGCCATTTAAAAGATACAGATTCCAACGTTTACCATTTAGCTTAACTATATCCCATGACATATTTCAACAAAACCTGGATACAGTATTTTCCAGAATTAAAAATGTCATGGGTATAATGAATGATATCTTCAAGCTATAAAGGACATTCAACCCCCCCCCAATCAAAACAACTCCACACACTGATGGGAATGATCGCATACCTCAATAGGTTCTCAGTGAAACTATCACAAATGACTGCACCACTTTGAGAACTGATGAAAAAGAATGTGCACTTCTTATGGTAACAACATCAAGAAGTCCTGGAAGAAATAAAAACAGAACTGTGCAAGGCACAGATAATCAGTTACTATGTCACAGACCCCAACACAACAACAATATTTCAATGTGATGTCAGTACTCTAGGTGTGGAGGCATGGATAAGACAGATCAATGAAAGAGGTGCTGAAAAAATAGTAGGAATGGTATCAAGGTGTCTCATTCCAACTGAGTCAAGGTACTCCAACATAGAAAAAGGGTGCCTGGCAGTCACATACGGCTTACAAAAATTTGAATATTTCCTACTGGGGTGAAAGCTAACAGTAGAAACAGACTAATCACCACTTGGAGAAAAATCAATCTGTGACCTTATCAAGATTTCAATGGTTCATACTAAAGTGCCTAAAATTTGACATCCAAGTCAAATACAAACCAAGAAAGACAATCCCAGTTGTAGATGCCCTGTCAAGAGTATGTTTCACTGAAAATAGAAAAGGTGCACCACAACAGCACAACATCAACTTCATAATGACAAACGTGAAAATAATAAACACAGAATGGGTAAAAGAGGCATTAATAGCTGACCCAAGAATGAACCCTGTTGAAGGACACAATGTATAGAGGATGGCCATAATACAGAAAACAATACCTGACAACACTTGGAATGCTGGACCATCAGGTACACCCTCATCCTAGAAGGTGGATTAATCCTCAAGGGGGATAGAATTGTTGTCCCAGAAGCACTGAAACACCCAGTCTTTAAAATACTATACACATGCCACCAGGATAAAACAAAATGCAGCCTACTTGCAAGTGAGTCTATATTCTGGCCAGGGAAAAACCAGAGCATCAAGAACATGGTAAAAATATGCACCATATGCAGCAAATATCAACCAGTGCAACCCAAACTACTACTGATGCAGCCAGACCTCCCCACATACCCTTGGGCAACAATAGATATGGACGTCTGTGAGCAAGATCAATGTAAATATCTCTGAGTGGTAGACTACTACTCAAGATTCCCAGTATTCATAACACTTCCAGACACATCGGCTACTACGGTCTGTGAGCATTTCACCCAGGTTCTAACAAAATATGAATTATCAACAATTATCATGTACGACCATTGCTCACAATACATGAATGAAAGGTTTAAGAGGGAATTCCACAACTCAAACATAATCCCAAAAACCAGCACACCATACCACCACCAAACTAATGGAGTAGTGGAAAGAACTATTGGAACACTCAAGGCCCTCTTGAAGAAGGCCCAACAGAAAAAGAAATGCCCGTACACAGCATTATGGATGTATAGAACCATCCCCAAAAAAAAAGAATATGTCATCCTCATATGAACTACTGTTTAGCAGAAAACTCAGAATAATGTTGCCTACATCTAGAGAGAAGCTACAATCTTGCCACTCTGGAAAGGAGACACCTTCAAAAAAATTAACAAAACCAAGCAAAGCAAAAACAGAATTATGCAGGCATTCCAGCCAGGGAAAAGAAATACTGGACATCATGAAGCCAATCTATGCAAGGGACACACTAAGCAACATATGGATAACCTGCACAGTTCCTAATAGACCATAATCCATCAGGGAACCAAAGACTTACCAAATAAATGTCAGAGGTAAGGTATACAAAAGAACAAGGGAACACCTCAAACAAGACCTACCACAAACATAACCAACATACCAATACAGGAGATACTATCTTCAGCACCCAACACAAACACTATACAAAAAAAGGAAGGCTATTACGATGGCAACTGCAAACAAGGAATCAAACACACAAAAAAATCCAGCAGAATACCCAACCACAGAAAGAGAAAGACCATCAACAGTACAGAAAATGTACCAGCTACAAAGCTGCACAATGTGATCAGGAAGGATCGCCAAGATAACAGAAAAATTCAAGAACTAAAAGATGTAATATAATTATAACATAATAACTAGATACATACATATATATAAACATACTTACATGAGAAACACCACCAACTAAAAATAGAAAAAATAAAACCAAACAAAAACTTAAAAAACAAAACATTATCAAAAAGGTTGGGAAATGTCATAACATGATCCAAAGTCCAAGTGAAGCAATCCAACCCAAGTCTACTTTCTTTACAAAGGATAACCATTTCGGTTCCTACTGTCATACATCTGCCATGTTTTTACTACATTACTCCATGTGCATGAAGTGGATCAAACACAACAATGAAAATTGAATTACTGTAAACACACCAAATCCTGAATTTTTTAAATTAAAATAAATATATCATATTACCATGATGCAAAGTAAGTCTTGTTCATAAAATTCTAATAGTTAACAATGTTCAGTTTAACTGCTTCATCAACTTTTAATGATCCAATAATGGTTCGGGTGACCAGTCCATTCGCCAATTAGGTAGAGTGTTTGCCAATGGCCTGGTGGACCAGGGTTCAATCCCAGGTCAAGTCATACCAAAGATTCAAAAAAGGTACTTCATATTTCATTCCTTAACACTCAGGATTATAAGGTATGTATCAAGGGTAAAGTGGAGCAATCCAAAGAAAGGAGTAGTGCCCTACACTTTGGTGTAGTAGCTATTGAAAAGGGAACCTTCGCGTTGCCCTCAATTATTGTTGTCAACCACTTTTACCATCTCCTAGTTGTTTTCTTTTATTTATGAGCATGTCTGAATTGAACAAAAACTATTCTTTGGCCCAGCCCCCCAGTCTATCAAATGCGCTTTTTGCTTAGTTTGTGAAAATTACTTTCATTTAGTCAGTTTTCATGTATTTCTTAGCCGAAATTTGACACATTAAAATATTTGCATTACTAGATTTTTTGCCGATCACAATTCATAAAGTATTTTACATGTTTTGTCCTTGATTCCCTCAATTTCATGTTTTTCAAAGATCTGAGCTCTTGTCAAAAGTGATTGTTTTTCTGTAACTCACTTAATTTTATATTCTTCTTGAGAAAGCAAGTTCTTAAAGTCATTTCTTTTGCCTCAAGTTATCAACTTATATTTTCAGCAACCTTCTTTATCCTTTAATGATTTATTTAAAGCTCCTTTGATATATCTAAGGGGAATGTTTTATCACACAATAATTTTGTTATATTCTGTTTTTCAGTAGTTGTTAGATCTGTCCCTTTACATATTTTTCAATATATTTCAGATGTCTAAAGCTAATATTAGTTGAATTTTTGTATTAACCTATCTCAGTTCATTTTTGTAAAATCAAAATATATCTAAAACTAATCAGGAAAATCGCAGAAAATTTAGTCAAATATTTTACTAATGGTGTAAATGAATGATATTGAATTTATGAAATACTGGTTGAGAACTTTTTAACTTACTGAGGTTAATTAGATTTGCAGTATAACTTCAGACAAGCTGCATATGTATCAGTAGCCATGTTGATACTTAGTAGTAATTAATCTTCAAAGTCATTTGAATAAGGAAATGTTATTTTCTCTGTTCTTTAGAAATTTTGCTTTATGCTACTATTAATAAACTTTGATTTAAGTAAAACACATGTAATAAACATTGAATAAAGAAGACTGTCATTTCAAAATGTTATTTGATAAGGTTAAGGGGAATTTTTGACTATATGTAACTGTATATATCATTTCTGGTAAATGTGAAATGCATTTTAAGTTTTGGGGACAATAACCACATTTGTTAGGCCTAATATATATTCTCTTATCTTGTGATAATCAATCATTGCAATAGTCCGAAACCGAAAATAAATTTAACTTTCCTATTTTCATATTGAGCAATCATTATATAAAGAATACGTTGTTTATGAGAGGAAAATGCCAACATCCGGCAAAAAGTGAATGAATTCATTTATGAAAGTGACTTCATAGATAAATAGTTACATGGTTGTAGGTCTCTTCAAGAATGAAATAAAAACAATTAACATTAAGTCATTAGTTTTCAAGAATGAAAGATGATGTTTAAAATATTTTCAAGCAAATTTATATCTAATACTCTTGACAAATAACTTTTGTATTTTCTTCTATGTAGAAATGATTTATTTTACCATGAGTACCTAGTTAATTCTATCACTAATAAAATACACACACACAAAATTAGTTTAATGACCAAAATGAATTAGAATGATTTAAGATTTTAAGTACAATAAATTATTGTTAAAATTTAAAACATTATGAATATTATTTGGTGTTTATTTGGTTATAGAATATATTGAGTATATAAAGATAATGATTACATTTTAAACTGAAGTGACCTTTTATGTTGAAGTTATACATTCACCTCAACACAAGCACCTTCTTTGATATTGTGCTTGAGTTTCTATAAGCTTAAATTATTCCATATTATAAGCAAGAGTTAAGAACTCTTTAGTGAAATAAAATATATAATTTAATTATTCAGAAACACCATCACTGAATGATTTAGAAATAATTCTTATAGTGGTAAGAATTTGCATGCTGAATTGAATTGTAAGCTAATGTGATGCAAAAAAAACCCAATTTACTCAGAATCATTGGACAAACTAGGTATTTTTACTAATCTTTTAACTACTTGTGTGTTAACACTTTATTTTTATGTAAAATCGTGTCTTATATAATTGATATTAAATTTGTTCTCAAGCAACTATTATTAATTTTATTGTATTTTAAGTATATTTTTGGGAAATTAATATAAAATTAGATTAACAACAAAACAAGCATATAGACAGTGGAATAGAATTAAAAGTAAATTATATGGAAAAAGATGATGATGATAGAATTAAAAATCGTATCCCTTTAAAGTTTTCAATGGCACACCATGTAAATGTGTTAAAAACAAAAGAAATAAAATGCATTGTGACAGAATTAAAAAAAAAATTTCAATAAACAATTGAGACATTCATTAGATTTTTTAAAGTTAAAATGCAATTTCCTTGCACTAATGAATGACATAGGGCAAATGTAAGGGAGGTAACTTGGATACCTATATATAACTTGACCAAATAAAGTTTTTAAGTGCTTAAGTAAAAGAAAAGATAAATATTTGCATGTATATTACAAACAATTTATAACAAGTCATTCGGTACAATATTTATATATAATATCTGGATAGTTTTCAGGATACAAATAATGATGCACTTACGAAATTTATTTGATAAAATTGTTTATATCACTAAGATTTGCAGCAGTCCAGCTCAGACTTCAAAATTAGTATGAGACGTAATAGCTGTTGAATAGCACACAATATATTCTTTTAAATTGAACAGGGAGGAAAAAATTATGAATTGTTTACTAGTAAGGTGAGTGGCTGAAAATTATCATCACTATTATGCTTGAAAGGAAACTTATGTAAAACATAATAAAATAAAATCTATTGTTTAGAGAAAAGTGAAAAATCTTAATAGAATCGTTAGATATGAATTTTCAAATTTCTTATCGTTTCTTTTTTTTCTTTTTAAACTGAGCTTATTTAGTAACTGTTAATATTCAATCATATTAACTAATATTTTTGATATATTTGGTCATGAATGTTGAAAAGAAATGAAAGATTATGAAAATCATTAAAATTCCATTTTTCAACACAAAGTATTTACTTAAAGTCAAATTGAAAGTATAATTTCTGATAATTTAACAATTATATGTTGATGCTTAATTTCTCCTTAGATTATGTTTATAAACAATATGCAAGAATACCTGCCGGTCCTGTTAACTGGGGATATAGACTATGCCAACTGTATCCCGCTTGAGTGGTATCCCTCCAACCCACTAATGTGTGTCCTGGGTGTCTCAGTAAACCATCAGATGGTAAGGCTCCAGTCCTGGAGGTTTGGGGAAATGTGGAGTACCTCTTTATTTCCTTTAGTCCCAGGTCCACTTTGACACAAAGTATTAGTAGATATTAGTGTCGCTGGGTAAAATAGAAGTATTTAGTCCTTTACTGTATCAGTTATATGCCACGTCTCTATGTGCAAAATCATATTGAAATATCAGTAATACATACCAATACTTTAAACCATTTAACTGCAAATAAATGAATAATGTTGAATAGAATTATCAGTGTTACACAGCTACCTTTGAAATCATTTATAATCTTGGATGTGACATTAAACGGCATATTATACTCCAGTCTTGCAGTTTCTGGAATGTGGAATCTTCCTTCATTACCATTACTCTCAAGTCCACTTGACCATATTTGGTAGTACTCATTTATGGGTCAAAAAGAAATATTCAAACTTTTACTCAGGATTATTATCAATATTGAATCAAAGTATTAGTGTTAAATAGGTACACTTGAAATGTAAATATGTGCAAACAAATAAGTTTTATGTAAGATAGTAACATTTGATAAATAGAAATTGTAATGTTAAATAGCAGTACTTGAACTCATTTAACTGTGTGTAAACAATGATTAATATTAAATATTAATATTAGAGTTCAATCGCAATACTTGAAACCATATAACTGTGTGCAAACAATAAATAGCAATATTTGAAACCATGTAACTCTGAAACTGAATGATTGATATTAAATAAAAGTAATAGTGCTTGATAAAAATACTTGAAATTACTTAACTGTGTAAACAAATAGGATTTGGTTTGTTTGAAAATGTTACCCACAAATTTACCTTTGTTTTATAACATATATACTGGATTTAGCATTGAATAACCCAGAAGGGTTGATATGTTATAAAATACCGCCCAACCAAACTAAAGGATACCTGCATACATTTAATTGATGAAATGCCATTCTCTTTTGCTGCAATATTTTATAAAAATGAAATTTTTTGATAATTCTAAGTTGCCATCTGCATCCATTATATTTAATGTGTTTTACATACATGGGTAAATTGTTAAACAATGATAAGAATATTATTTGAAATTGTAAAGATATATACATGAATGAAAATGAAGTATGTGAAAACTTCAAAAAATACCCTTCATGATTTAGTCAATGTCAGTTCATAGATGTGTATCATAAGAAAACTTTGTGTAACAATTTAATACAGAAATATTTTTAAATGTAAATATATTATGTATGTCATCCCAATGCATTGAGATTAATTTTTAAGTGGATAATTTAATATGATCATTTTGAAAGAAGGATAAATGGAAATAATTAACAGTTTACTATTATAAATTTCTTCCAAAATACATATTTTTTTACTGGTGTTATATGCATGTATATGTAAAATTTTAAAACACATTCAAATGGTGCTAAAAAGACCCTTCTTTGAATGTAAATTCTACCTGACTTTATTATTAGGTATATTGCAATCAATGCAATAATCCCCCACATAAAAACTGGACTAAAATTAAAAGTTAACTAATTTTATTATACTGCATATTTAAGGAAATAAAGAATGAGGAATTAATGAAAGTAAAGAGCATTTTTTGCTTTAATATAAAAATTCTTTAGAGATTAAGTTACTAAAGGTTCATGTATAAATTAAAATTTAAAACTGTTGTCAGTATTTCTGTTATATATAAAATCAATTGCTACCATTCATTATTGAATGAAGTAATGTTAAAGAATTCACTAATATATCTAGGAAACTTGTTAATTGAAAAGAAAAATATGCATTTGCCATGCAATAAAGTAGAGTATGTACCATGGAATGGGCATTAAATTAGATAAACTTTGCACTATAATTATTTAGCAATTTCCTGACATGTAATTATTTGTAATTGATAATCTGAAAGTATTGATAACAGATTATGTGTACATTTTCTAAATCATTATCATGCAATTAAATTTTCTGATTTAATTAGAAATTATGCTGAATTTTTTAAAAGAAATCAGCTAATGTATTGTTTATAGTACATTATAATTAAACCAGTAATACCCAAAAATGTCAACAAAGCAAACCAAAGATTGGAATGGTTACAAGATGAGTGTTAAAGTGAGATTAATTAATGATTCCTATGAAAGCAGGAAAAGCAATAGAAGAAATGTTATGGTTGGGAAGAACTTTATTTAAAATTGAGAGTACTCATCATGCTGTATTTTCACTTTCCAAAATTTTAGGAAAATGAAATAACACAGAAAAGATTAAATATTGTATCAATAAAAATGGTTTAAAAAGATTTAAACTTGTTGATTTTTGTATCTGATTTCAATTTGTAGAAATATTCTACAATAATATATGAAATGTACAAATATTTTTACATTATTTATGTTGAGATTATATGTAAACTTTGTTAACATGAAGTGTTTGAAAATACAAGTCTTATATTAAACAAGTAATTACAATTCACACTAATTATTGTTTTCCAGTTAAATAGATAAAATTCAAAATGAATTGCTAAAACTTCTGATAATTTATATTGATAGAAAATTGTTTGAAGTATGTGCTGGAAAATTTTTGTGACCTGAACAGAATAAATGATTTTAAAAATTGTTATGTGACTGATCTGAAATTCATTGAATTGTTTGTTTTTTTTCCAGTGTAATGAATTGTGATAAGAAAACAGCCAAGATAAGGAAATCACTGAAAGGACCACTTATGAAGTAAGGTTGGTCCTTTTACTGAGGGAAAAAAAGAAGATCACAAAATTAAATACAAATCTCCAAATACAACTTGTAAGTATGCTTTAAGATTTTATTATATTCATTTTCACTGAATTTGTGGAAATCAAATTTAAGTAAAAAGCACAACAAAGAATATATTCTCAAAACATAAATGTTGAAATCATTGGACTAATTTTGCCCATTGAAATCCAAATTCAAAGTTGAAACCTGCTGAACACTGGCAAATCTTTTCCATTCAGGTAAGAAAACATTTTTATAGTTTTTTTTTAAATTGCATATCAAATCTTCATTATTGATAAGTTTATATTATAAATAATAGTATCATTATCAGTTAAAGAATTTTTTGTGGAATCAATAAATAAAGACCTTTTTATAATATTAAAGTTTATACAGATATATATGTGATAGTTGGATATTATAAACATCCTTGTTTACTGTTTCCAGTAAAAAAATGTTTCGCTGCTTGCAATAAAGTTTTACTCCTGTTAATCTCACTGAATATATGCATAATTGCAGAAATATTAAGTATTATTAACAATGTGGCATAAAGTAATAATGTATATTATTACTGTTGTTGAAATAGGTGAATAAATAACAATATGCAAGAAAATTTGGATAAATAGATATTTAAAGTAAGAAAAGCGTGTTTGTGAATTATTTGGCTCATCTGTATGAGAAAATGTTTGTGTTAAAAATTGAGTTCCCTTTTTAGGTGGTTATATTGATTTAAAATGTGGCAAAATTGATAACAATACAGCAGACTGCTCATAACATTATTTATTATGGCAGAAGTCAATTTTATGTAGAATTCAGAGAGAAACACAAAAGCAAACCTATACCAATAATTTATTTATTTGATCATGACCAAGCAAAAAGCTTCACATATTAATGATTTTTATCATAGTAAGATGTATGATGCTCTAGTTCAGAGAATAAAGCAAAATGACTTCAAATTGTGATTGGAGGATAATTTTGATATGATCTGTGTTCATGCCCGACATAATGTTTGAATTATCCCATTTTCTCAAAATAAAGTGATAAATATGCCATGTGTTCTTTTTTCTATGGAAGTGTCATGGAGCCTTTCTTCAATGAGAAAAGAAAATGTTTCTAGGTCATCTAGTATTAATTTCTCGGTTATCTACTGCAGAAGACTAACAAGAAAAATGAAGATTATACCATGGCAAACTTCCAATTTCTCGGTTATCTACTGCAGAAGACTAACAAGAAAAATGAAGATTATACCATGGCAAACTTCCAATTTAGTTGGGTGTAACTTGAATTTTTGTCTTGGCTTTTATTCAGGATTGAACACTGATCATTGAGAAATATTTCAGGTATAATCTGAGCCTAGATTGACATATGCTATTGGTATGGGAACTCCCCCCAAATTGCTATACCAAGGGTTCATAGTGTCTCAACATATAGGATTAGATTTCATTGTGAGAGTAAATTTACTTGGGAACTATTCATATATATTTGCCTTGTTAATCCTTTTTTTTTAATTTATTTTTTTCTTTCAGCCAATTTTTTCTTATTGCTCTTTGTCACATTTGATGATGTATTTTTTCCGATTGCTATCATTATAACTCATTGCTTTTTCATGATTGGGACTTGGTTTTGTTTGCAAGAATCTAGATATAAATCGGGAATGGTTAGAGGCCGAGTTTAAGTGAATAGGCTTTTAAAGAAAATCTTGATGTTATATATATTAAACTTATTGTTGACAGGTTTAGGTTTTAGAGTGATGTGTTGGGATTTGTTGTGGAAGTTAGCCCCATACATTTTCTATTATTTCTTCTAAAGGAAACAACTTGTGTTATCAACTGAGATATTTATTTCATCTTTTAAAAAATTTGTGATTCCATTAAATTAATTTTGATTTAGCTGCCAGGCTGGAAAAACAAAGATTAATCATTAGTAAAATAAAGGGAAATAACTCAATTTAAAAAATTAATTAGAAATAAGATTTATTTACAGGGAGGTAACTTCTTTTAAAAAAGATAGATTTCGCTTTCAAGTGGAGATATCATCATCATCATCATATCGTGCTGGCAGCACGGATATCCCTGACCCTCTCTCGCCACTCCTCCCTATCGTTCATCGCCCTAGGTAGGTCTTCAGGACAACAACCTGTATCCTCACATAGCTGCTGAATGTACGTTCGTGCTGGTCGTCCTGCTTTTGCGCGGCCGTGTGTGGGGATCCATAAGAGTACATCTCTTATGAGTTCATCTCTGCTTCTCCAGCAATGTCCTGCATGTCTGGTTCGCCTAACTTGAATAGATTTCGTGATAGGGGGCAGGTGGCCGTACAGTTGGTGTCTTGTGGGGTGTTGCTGCCAGGACTTGTTGAGGATTGCACGCAGCATTCTTGTGTAATTGCCATCTAGTTTCTTCTCCAGCCGTTTTGTTAGCGTCCATGTAGTGCATCCATATAGCAGTATCGATGTGACTGCTGCCTGGAAGAAACTGCGTTTCATTTTATCGGTTAGGTCTGATTTCCATATAGTCGATAGCCTATTGATAGCTGTCCATGCTTTCGTTAACCTCGTTTCGATGTCCTTTTCGGTTGATTCGACGCTGCTTCCTAGGTACGTGAATTTGTCTACTAGTTTAAGAGGGGTTCCTTCTAGAGTGGAGATGTCCCCCGTTTGGTTATAGCACATATATTCCGTTTTGTGTGCATTAACATGGAGGCCTATGCTTGCTGCTGCTCGTTCCAGGCTATGCAGAAGTGTTTCGGCTTGGTCAGGTGTATTTGCCAGTATCGCTATGTCATCGGCGTAGTCGGCGTCGGTAATTGTTGTTGCGGGATATCTTCTGCTTCTTTTCTTCGTCAGTTCGAAGCCATTCTCTTTGATTTTGTCAATCGATGTTCTAAGTACGTAGTCTAGACAAATGATAAAGAGATACGGAGCCAGCGTGTCCCCTTGTAGTACTCCTGCTACAATGTCGAAGTATTCTGTGTCTCCATCTGGTGATCGTACTTTTACTTTAGTGTTTCTATAGAGAATCGTTATTGCCGCTACGGTTTCTTTAGGTATGCCGTACGCTAGTAGGATTTGTTCCATCTTTCCTCTGTGAATGGAGTCGAAAGCCTTGGTAAAGTCGACAAATATTAATGTCGCTTGTAGGTTCTTTGCCCGTACACCCTCAAGGATTCTGCGGATGGTTAGTATTTGTGAGGTCGTAGATCTATTTCTTCGGAAGCCATTTTGGTTTTTTCTAAATATGTTGTCGATTTTGGGTTCTATGCGGTTTCGTAGTAGGGCATTGTAGATTTTGGCAGCTATGGATGTAAGTGTTATGCCTCGGTAGTTTTTGGCTAATCCGAGGTCCCCCTTTTTAGGGAAGGGGAGTATGCATCCCTTCGTCCATCTATCTATCGGATTTTGATTGTATACTGCGTTGCAGTGTCGGAGCAGTATGTCGTCGAATTGTCTGGTCTTCCATACTTCCGGGGGAATTTCGTCCAGTCCTGCAGCTTTCCTATTTTTAATTTTTCTGAGAACCGAGTCGAGTTCTCCTTGTGTGAACGGTCCAAGTTTAATGTCTAATTGTTTGCTAATTATTCTGGTGATTGGTTCATGCGTTATTTTTGGTGGGTTTCCAATTAAGTTTTCGAAGTGCTGTTTCCACAGTTTTATTCTTTCTTGTTGGTTTGCTGCTTTAAGTTTTGCTTTGGCTGTGTTCTTTCTTCTGCTCACTTCGTTTATTGTTTGCCAGGCAATTCTAGATTGTCTATCTTCTACCGAGTCTCTGATCTTATCTATCTGATTTTGAATGTATTCTGTCTGTTCCTTTATATATATGCCTGCTAATTGATATTGTGCCGTTTTTAGTTTTAAGGCATTTGTGTTTGTTGGGTTTTTTCGATAGTTTTTGGAGGCTGTTTTCACTAGTGCACGTTTTTCTCTCACCGCTAAGGTTTCCCATGGGACTCTATATTTAGTTTTAATTTTTGTTGGAATGTATTTTGCTGCTGCCTCAAGGTGTGCATTGAGAAATTTTCGTATTCGTCGTTTGGTGTACTTTTTTCCGTCTTTTCTTGTAGTGTTTCGAATCTGTTTCTCAATTCTAATACGTATTTATCTCTGACATCTTTGTTGTTTAATAGGGCCCAGTCATAGTGTTTGGTGGTCGCTGTTCGTTTGTCGTTTTTTCGTAGGCTTAACCGTATTTTCGCTGTGACTATTCGGTGATCGGTGGACACACCCTCAAAAGAGGAGTATGCCTCGCAATTCAATGCACTATTCTTCCATTTCTTGTTTATAAGGACGTAGTCTATCTGAGCTTTAGTATTGTTTGCGTACGTGTATGTCCATAGTTTGCCCTCTCTTTTTTGGTAGTTTGTATTGAGGCATGCTAATCTATTTTCTATCATGAAATCTGTTAGATGTTGTCCATTTCTATTTGACGTGTTGTGGAGGCTGTATTTGTTGTTTCCGTTTTTCCCGATTTGTGCATTCATGTCTCCGCCAATGACTAACATGTTGTGTTTCGGGATGCTACGCACTAATGAGGATAACTCATCGTAGAAGGTGACTATTTCATTTTCTTCACTAACATTGGTGGGGCTGTAGCATGAGATGATTGTTGCTCTGGGGTTTCCGTTAAATGTAGCTACCATCATTCTAGGTTGTATTTTCTCTATGCTATTAAGCGTTTTTAGTGCTCTAGGTCCTATAAGCAATCCTACCCCTCCCACTGCGGCGTTGACAGAGTTTTTCCATGCGGATACAGTGGCGAGTGACCATCCATTGCTAGTTTCGTGATATTTGATATCTTCTGTGTGTGTGTATCTGTGTTCTTGTATGCATATTATGTCTATTTTATGTTCTTCGGCCGATGCGATTAGCTCTGGGAGTTGTCCTATTCTATTTAAGGTTCTTACGTTAAATGTGGCTATTTGTAGTGTTTGCTTGCATTTTAGTAGTTTTGATTGTTTGAGCTCTGTAGCTGATTTTTCGAACACCGAGGCCAGGGCTCCAACCTCAGCAGGACGCGCCCCTTTTTTACCCGCGCGAAGAGCGATGCGGTTTGTGTAAGTGGTTTGAGTGTGGGTCATGGTTATCTTTCGATGGCTGTTTTATTCTCTTCTATAGAAGCCACTCTTATAGAGGAGCAGCAGTAGTTCCCCGATCGAACTGTCGATCCTGAGCGAAAAGTCGTCAGACTCACGTCCAGGACCCATTTGGGTATTGACTTTGGTCGTCCATTGGTTTATTCAAATACCTTAACGTACATCATGCTGCTTCCCATGTGTACATAATAAAATAAATAAAAATTTAAAAAAAAAAAAATAAGAAAATGAAAAAAAAATAAAAATAAAATAAAATTTAAAAAAAAAAAAAATAAATAAAAAATAAAAAATAAATAAAAAGGGGGGGAGGAATCTGTTTTAAGTTTTAACTGAGTTAAAGTCCAACATTAAGGTACTTTCTTATGACTTTCACTAATACTGACTTATACTTTTTTGCTGTATTGGGACTTTTCCAAGGGTTTTTCATTTTTTTTTTTTTTTTTTTTTTTTTTTTTTCCATCCTACAGTTGGGGACCTAGCAGGCTTCAGGAATTAGAGCTCTGTGGTAGCATTAGGCGTTCTAGGCTTTTTCTTCTAAACTACTGTTAGGGCTTTCTTTACGAATTTTTAAATTATTCGATAGAAGATATTTAAAAACATTCTGCCTTGTTCGCTGACATGTGGATGGGCTTAATATCAAATTGGCTTTACAGTAGAGTAAGCGTGCCTTTACATTTAAAACGCATAGTTTAAGCATTATTTTACAAACAAAATACAGCATAACATTTTGTAAAATTCAGCATTTTAAATTGGAATTAAAGACATACTGACCAATATTGACATATTTCTTCCACTTGGCTCCTGAGTTCAAATGCTCTTCTTCGTTTGGACTTTTATTTACTACTGATATTTTAGGTAGCTTTGGGGGCGGTCTAGTGGGGTGAAGGGGACAATTCGTTTTTGTTGGTTTTTTTTTTTTTTTCTTTTCTTTTTCTCTTTCTGAGGGGGGGGCTGTAGTAGCATTCTAGGCTTTTTCTTCTAAACTACTGTTAGGGCTTTCTTTACGAATTTTTAAATTATTCGATAGAAGATATTTAAAAACATTCTGCCTTGTTCGCTGACATGTGGATAGGCTTAATATCAAATTGGCTTTACAGTAGAGTAAGCGTGCCTTTACATTTAAAACGCATAGTTTAAGCATTATTTTACAAACAAAATACAGCATAACATTTTGTAAAATTCAGCATTTTAAATTGGAATTAAAGACATACTGACCAATATTGACATATTTCTTCCACTTGGCTCCTGAGTTCAAATGCTCTTCTTCGTTTGGACTTTTATTTACTACTGATATTTTAGGTAGCTTTGGGGGCGGTCTAGTGGGGTGAAGGGGACAATTCGTTTTTGTTGGTTTTTTTTTTTTTTTTTTTTCTTTTTCCCTTTCTGAGGGGGGGGGGCTGTAGTAGCATTCTAGGCTTTTTCTTCTAAACTACTGTTAGGGCTTTCTTTACGAATTTTTAAATTATTCGATAGAAGATATTTAAAAACATTCTGCCTTGTTCGCTGACATGTGGATAGGCTTAATATCAAATTGGCTTTACAGTAGAGTAAGCGTGCCTTTACATTTAAAACGCATAGTTTAAGCATTATTTTACAAACAAAATACAGCATAACATTTTGTAAAATTCAGCATTTTAAATTGGAATTAAAGACATAC